>JAYMTP010001131.1:0-26188 GCA_036897365.1 Geranium brycei | reverse complement strand
TCCCGATCTCTTCGATTTGATATACTATGAGCTCGAAATAAAGCTCGTATAAGAGAATTATGTCATTCGAAAGTTTTATATATATTAATAATTAATCAATTATATTATTATTTATAAAATAAAGTAGATTAATTTTTAATTTGAACTGGTCAGTCTGAATTTTAACCGGTCAGACCAGTCTGATTTCAAATCAGAACTATTGAGAGCATTTTAAACTTTTTACAATCCAATTATGTTATATTTTAACAGATGTTATCTTAAATGTCACTTAAAAATACTTGACATATCTGCACAAAAAAAATTAAAATTGGGGTACTGAATTTGAAAAGGTGTATAGTAGGGTAAAGTGATACCTCTTTATCCTAAAGAAAATTCGCACCCTCATTTTTGCAGTTCTTGTAATGTATAAGTTTCAAGATGTTTATTCTGTTGCCATCTTCATTTGTTAATCAATGTAGTGTTGTCAACAATAGTAAAATTTTTCTTTTCAATAATGAAATTATGTATCTTGTCTTGAGCATAACATCCAGTTTGATTGATGTGCGATTCATTTTTATTGTTATCTTTTTTTGATTAGATACTCATAGATCCCAATATAACTGACAGTTCATCTTCAACAACACATGTGTCATCCTCGTTATATTTTAACGTTAACAATTATCTAACTTCTAATTTATCATTGACTTCAATAGTCTTATCTTCACGTGTCATCATCACTCCTTTGTATATGTCTTGATTTTCGATGTGATCTAGGTTTCTGCATTTGGTTTGAAACACATCGACTTTCAACCAATCCTCCTCAATCACAGTATTCGAACTTGATTTTAGGGTTATTTGCTCGATCAAAGACTCTCATTGATTGACATGTGTATACATGACATTATTCGCCTCAGAATCAATCATGTGGTCAGCACATTACTCATCAAACACACTATCTTATCCTGCTATACGTTCATCTTCCACACGTGATACCACTTAATGATTAGGACACTCAGATGCAACATGACCTAAACCTTAATAATTAAAGTAATAAATTTTTTCTTTGGAAAGTTTTTAAGAGTTACCTTATAGACTTTGAATGACTTGAATTACACATAGACAATATGTCTCAACCACCACATAAAAAATGGGTTAATTACAAATTATTATGCTTATATTTAGTTGTACGTTTTTTACAAATTACTATACCTATTCTAAAAAATTATAATTTACTATACCTAATTACATTATTTTTTACAATTTGCTTTAACACCATTAAATTTTGGTTTGAAAACTTTATTAAAGTGTGAAATGCCTAAAGTACCCCCGACTATTCATCAAATTTCCTGAATAATACCATTCAATTGATTTTTGCCAATTCAAACTCATGTCATCTCTTTCCCTTCTATTCAGTTTTTTACTTATTTTCTCTCTAACTTTCCTAATTTTAAGAGCCAATTTGAACTCTAGAACTAAAATCAAATCAAAGTGATGAATCTGAACAAAAGTTTTAATATAATTTTATTTTTGCAGTACCATATTTTACACATATGCTTCCAGATTTTCAGTACCAAATTATCATGTTTCCAAACACAACATTAAGCAACAGAATCATAAATATAATCATGTGCTTCCAAATTTGCGCTGAATCATGGAAAACATTAACCACCGACGGAGGCGAAGTGGGTTTGGGATGGGCGAATCGTCCGAAGGCGACATCGTTGTGCTAAATATTATGAGACAAACAAACACTCGTGCATTTCTTTATACACAAGATCTAAGCTGAATTAACTAATTATTAATCAAACATAAAAATAAAACACATCTTCTTCTTCCTCACTCCAACAAGTGGCTAGCAACATCGTGTTGCCAATGGCGGATTTAAGATAAAATTGAAAATCCATTACTCAGAATATGTATTCAAGATTTGGGTTCGGACAATTTCGGGGAAAAGTTTTAAAATTCATGGATTTTAACCAGAAACCCCCAAATCGATGTCGTTTGGTCCGACGCAAGCCTTGAGGATTGGACTCCACATCCACTGAACCAAAACTTCCTCCCTCTTATGCAGTTGAGAGACGACGGGACAGATCTGCAATGCATCCTCAGAGCTGAGACACCAAGGGACACGTGAGAGATGACTCGACAGTTTGTAAGTGAGTCTAAATGAAACTTCTTAAAATAAGTATATCAGTTTGTAAAAGGTCAACTGAGTATAATAAATTATAATTAACCTTAAAAAAATACAACACTGATCTAATTCAGAACCTCTCGAACTCCCAACGTCTCAACAATATCATGCATAAACGCTCTCATTAATAACATTCTTTTTCAATACGTGATTTTGGCACTCGGCTTATTTGATTATCTTGGGCATGCATGTGACATGTATGAAAGTTCATGTGTACGGGTATGGCTCCCTTTAGACATCCTTTCATGCATAAATAGATACCATATGTATTCTTTTATTAAAATTAATAATTCTTTTATCAAATTTCAAAATATTTATTAAAATATGGTACGATTTATATTAGATGAAATTGTACTTTACAATTATAAACTATACTCGGTTTTAAATTATCCTCCTAAAATTTATAGGATTGCGAGGTAGTTGAAGGTCAACTAGAATATATAGTTCTAAGTTGAGTTTGTGAACATCAAGCACCAGTGGTCTAGTGGTAGAATAGTACCCTGCCACGGTACAGACCCGGGTTCGATTCCCGGCTGGTGCATTTCTGTGGTTTAGCTGTGATGGAAGCATGTGCTCCTCTGTGATAGATGGGTCTGTCACAATTGTCTGATTTCCAGATAAGAAAGGCACAACTGAGCTTTACAATTTTTTTTTAACCAAAACTACATCTTCACTCAACCCAATTTCTGATGCTCTTTTCTCAGTATAATTTGTGGCTGTTACACAAATCTTAACTTGTTATACAACAAACAACTCAAGAAGCCCTCAGCTTTCTTTTACATACAAGGAATGTTGATGGTTTTGCTGCTTTATTACAACCAACCACAGCATGTATAGTTGGTTGATGGCATTCGGCCCGTCTGCCGGATGTATTCAGCCTGAGCCGCGCTTTTCTCGGCGTCTCTGTTCTTCCTAGCCTCAGCTGCTGCCCTTTTCTCTTCTGATCTCTGTCTCGCCATTGCTATCTTCTTCACCATCCTTGCCTGCGCTTGTGCTCTCGTTTCTTCAACTTGCGCCTGCAACAACGCCACTTCGCTAAGGTTTCACATAGTTAAGTAATTAAACGTAGAAACAAAAACCACTGTAGTTGGGATAGAGATCATCATCTTAGTGAAAACGAACCAATGCATTATCAGTTCGTTTTGAGCTGGAAAATGCAGCCGCTGCACAAGCCACTTAGGCTTTATTTTTTGTATTTTACTCACTTCTTTCCTTTTCATCGCACTTGTTCGTAGAATTTACTTTTCCCAACTAGGGAATCGCCAAAAAAATTATCACCTAATTTTCACCGGTTTCATTCACTTGTCAACTATTAGTCTTACCAATCAACTAGACAAGGTATACTAAATCAGGGTTTAGCACTTGCCATGGAACATTAACGAAATTTATGTCAACTACCTCTATTTTCCGCAACTCTGCTTCTAATTTCGCCTTCTGCTGACTTTCCCACGCTTGGATCTTGATTTCTTCACGTTTATATCTGAAAAAGTAGGGTAATGTCATTCATTGTCTTTATAGATATTGATCATGAATCTTCAGTGTCATCAAGAAAAGCTTTGAAGTGTTTTAAAATATTCTATAGGTCAATGAAAAAAACCTTGCTGTGTGTTTAGTTTTTTCAGCTTCCTCCCATGCTACCGCACGTTTTTCCATCTCAACCCGCACGAGTTCCTGTGTAGCAATGGCTTCGGCTGAAGATCTCTTCTTTTCTTCCTCGTCTTTGCTCGCCCATGCAGCGATGTTCATCTTACCGAGCTGGACGCCAAGAGCTTGAATCTCTTTCCTCGTCTTGAGCTTCATTTCTTCCTCCGATAGTTCCTTTTTGCCTGTTTCTATATGTTGTTGTGATTCGTCATCAGTCATGTGGTCCACAGGCGTTGAAGTTGGTGCTCCTCTCCGTGGAGTGGATGGGATCGAGGAGGTTGGGCTGCGGAGCGGGGTTGTGGCCCCTACTGGAGTAGCGGTCCTCGAAGGCTCTAGACTTGTGCCTGGGGTCATTTCTGTTCCCATGTCTCTCATACAGACCGATCTTATGGCAAGAACTCCTGAAAAATTAGAAATAACTAGATCAATGAATAACGCGTAGAACAAATAAATAATAATTCAGGGAAAAGAGACTCATCAAGGAAATGCAAAGGTTTGCAATACAATGCAACATGGGAATGATGAGTTCAGTTTTATTCAAAATCAGAACTGACGCGCCAAAGAAAAGCATTGTACCCGACGAGCAAGTCAACAACAAAAGGAGAAAGAAGATTTAGTTTCATTAGAAAGGTTCATCAATATAGAGACATGTAAGCAGTGAAGGTCTTGGATTGAACATAATGAAAAAGGCAAAGGGTCAAAACCTTCAACAGCTCTGGTTAGACCCTAAATGCTTATATGAATGAAATGAATTAGTAACATGTTTTATATTATTGTATTCCACATAATCGAACTTTCTCGCCATAGACATAACTAATGAAATTACCACGTAAACGACTTAAACTTCATAGCAAAAACAGTTTAGAAGCTTGGTCAGCATATCTTATGGAACAAGGATCTTCCATAGTGCAAGAAGCAATTTATATAGTTAAAGATCGAATGTAAATTGAAAGAATTGCAATTACCTGTCTTACCATCTTCTGAATTTTGTGTGCCAGACATATCCATCTGATCCGGTTCCTTCAAATCCTTAGTTTGATGACATGAATTCGGATGGGGCCCAGAAGGTACAAATGAGAACTTCTCAAGCCCTGTCTGCGTTGTAGATTGGAACAGTGGCTTGTGATCGTAATTAGCGCACTCCGGAGCGACCCTTCCCATATTCGTGGCCTGCAACCGGCCTCCATTGCCGTGCAAAGCATTCTTCTTCGAGTAATTGGCTTGAATGTTTTGCCTACTCATTATCCATTTCTCCGCGTCGTTCCACTTGGATGGCACAGGCCTCCCGTGCGACCTCGCCATCGCGCTGTGCACAGATCTCTCCCCTTTATGAAACTCAAAGCTTGATGAACTCGCGTTACTGTCATAATCGAGATTCTCGTCTTCCAGCATTCTCATTTGGTAAATCACGCTCATATTGCCACCGTCGATCTTTGCCATCTGCTGCATCCTGAGACGACCAGCATCGCTGTTTTCCCGCACGAACGGCTCCTTTGTCGGCTTATCACCTTCGCTGGCATTGGTCACCTCACTGGATGGCTCGCTCGATTGAGCTCCTAAGCTGTGACCTGAAACTGAAAGAGCATGTCCATATATCAGTAAACAATTCCAATTCCAATTCGAGATACAAATGAAACATTGAAAGCAATACACACACACACCTTCCTCGGCAAAATCTTCACTATTGGAGGCTAATAAGCTGTTCACAAACTCAGAATCCATAATCTTTGAAGGAGATGTTCTTGAAGAGTTACTGTTTGACTTTGATCCATCCTTCTTCTTATGATTGTGGGCCCCCATTAGCTTCATCCTCAGTTTACTTGGAGAAATTATACCAGTCTGCATAAAAATCAGAATAAAGAAGAAAATGAACAAAAAAGCAAACCCTTGAGAAATTCCCAACTCTTTCACCAAAGCAAACCCAGCAACTTCTGAAACCATTCTGGCTGATTTCTAACCAAATACTCAAAATCAAACATTTCCAGAAAAAACAAAACCTAAGATATTAAAAATCCTTGCAAACCATGAAGAACGGTAATCAAATATTCAAATGCAATGAAACATCATAAATGCTCTTCTCTGTTATTTCTCATAATCCAAAATAAATAAATCTACAAACGTCCAAATAATCATGGCAAATCAAACCCCACCAACATCAATTATTCAATTGAACACCAACACACAACAATCTTTCTCCTTTTCAGGCAAGCACAAAACCAGGTGCTGCCAAGAGAAAGCTCCCGTTTTTGGCCACATTCAATTATTTCTCCACCAACCCATTTCAATTCACAGCACAAAAACACAAAACCCAGAAACCCATTTCATCAATCAGAGCCCATATCACCAGAAAACACTTAAACTCAATCTTCTTCCTTTTTATTTGCCAAAACATGGGTCTCTGTGAGTTTCTTCACTGAGTCAGGTCATGAAGTGACAAAACGTACCTGAACCTTGTGTATCCTCTCGTACTCCATTGGATCAACCTCTCTCTCGAAAATGCAGAAGAAGAAGAAGAAGAAGGAGAGCTAAATTTGCTTCTGGGTTTTTCTGATGAGTAGAAACATCTCTAACACCTCACAGTGTCCGTTCTTGTGTGTTTTGTAGCTGACAGAGCTGTGTGCGCTACGATCTCGACACGTCAGATCTCACCGGGTCCCGCGTGACGTGGCAAGATCTTGGTAGGCCATTGGGTTTTTCTTCTCTTCCGTATAAGTATTCGCCGACCAGTGTGGACTCAGAAAATATTCGGCCGAGGAATTGACGATTTTTAGGAAATCTATCTACGGATTTATTTATTTTATTTTTTTGAATATGTTATCAACTTTGTTCTTTTACAAAACGTATGAACTTTCTAAAAAAAATGGCATTAAAATTTTATAGAATTGGAAAATTTAATTTTTTATAAAATATTTTTAACTAAAAGTTAATTAAATTACCAAATTTGATTATACAAACGTTTTTTTTTGTTTTGAAAACCCAGCTTTATTTGGAGTTTAAACTGACGTCACGCCTAAGAGCAGAATCTAGCTCCGAAGGGACAATACCCCCAATCCGAAATACATAAAAAATATTTGGCCAACACGTGAGCTGCCGTATTACAATATCTTTTAATATGAAGAATAAGAAATCAGGGTAGACGTCATTTCATGCAACTTGATAACAGTATAAAATGATGGCGCTAAGGAGCTCATACTAATATATGTGAAGTCTTGAGTTCGAATCTTGGTACATGAGGGTTTTTTCTTTCGAATGCTGACAAAAGAGTTAAAAAACTAATAACACAGTTCCCCGATGATCGGTTCAGAACATAAGGTTTTTCTAATTTACTGATAAAAAAGGATGTCACTAGACCGACTCCCCTGAATCAAAAATTAACGAATACAAATTTTAGTTATAAGATAAAATTAGAAAAAAATTTAACAAAAAATGTCAATAATTCTTGATTTAAAGATATTTTCTTCGTTTTAAAAGAAATTACACACATTTTACACAATTAAATAAAATTCATCTCACTCTTTACCATACAACACACTCTTACAAAACTATAATAATTACTGTCATTTTCTTTTTATTTATTTGAAAAATGGTGGTGATGGAGGAGGCAGGTGGAGGAACAGTGGCAATGATGAAAAAGTGGAATTTGATTTTGCTATGCATAGAAACTGTTCAAAGAAATGGGTCAGTCACAGACTCTCTCACACAGTCATGCTCAATCAATCAATAAAATAAATAATAGTAATTTCAAATAATCACTGAAAGAATAAGAAACTTGTTTGTAGGAGAACGACATGAATCAATGTATAAAAATGCAGAGTGACATCATTAATGGCTTTGGTGAGTTTTGACTGTTTTTTTCTTCACTTGTTGTAGTTGTGGTCCCTTCCCATGGCCCTTTTTGACCACCAATTTCCCAAAATGACCATTTCTTGGTAACAAACACAAGTGCCCAAAGGATTTGAACTTTTAACCCTTTTGGGTTTTCAGTTTTGTGGGTCTAGGGGTAGGATGGTAAATTCAAGTCATGTCTAATCATTTGCTCCTGCAAAATTAAAGGCAGTGGAAAATATTAATCATGTTGTGAAATATTTATTATAAATGAAATTCATCTACATTTACCTTCTAAATTTGTTAGCAGATACATGTGATCACATTGATTTGATTATATGCTTTTAGGACACAAAGTGAGATCAATTTATGCCCAAAATTTGGACAATATTAATTTAGAGATGCTGTCGTTTTATAACACGTAACAGACATTTACTTGTGTTGAAAATTGAACTGTAAATCTAAAAAAATTCATAGTTCTCATATAAATACACTACAGTGATTTATATGCATGATACTTAAGTCGTTTGGTGGGCTTTTAGGAGTCATAACTCGTATACATAAATTTATATACGAATTTTGGAACAATATCAATTAAAAAATGTTTTTAAAACTGGTCATTCTTACATAGATTATTTGGGCGAAAATTATTATTATGGTACAAATTAATAACTAATTTCGGTTATTGGATTAACAAAGTAGAGATTTAGAATTAGACCCTGACTTGTTGAACCTGTATATAATAAGTACAGACTCAAAAAATTTTATTTAAACTGGTGAACAGATTTATATCATTTTTATATGATACTCTAACATCGCCTCTCACGTGTAAGTCGGATTGTAAGACACGTAGAAACAACGAGATGGGCATATGGCCCGATGGTACAAGGACAACAAACTTTTGATACACGTGCCTTAAATTCAAAACAAATGGCAAATAAAGAACGTTTAAATCCAAGCTATGAAATTATGGATCAATTAAAAAAACATTAGAATCTTAATTCACCTAAAATATGAAATTGAATTGTCATATAATTATGTGCTATTTCAAAATAATAATAACCATTAATTGTAGAAAAAAGAAAATATATGTGTTTGGAGCCAATGTGTGTGATAGGAGGGTAGGTTTGAATATTTTAGAGGAGATTCTCATTTTCTTCTGTGAAGACCAAAGAGTTGGTAAAAAGATTTTTGTACTGCTTAGCGTGGTTGACTCCATTTTGACCCACCTAATTTAACCTATTATGGTCTCTGTACATTAATTACAAGTCAATCCTTTTTTTAACAATTCAAAAGAATCATATCATATTTAGCAATGAATCATATATAATATTAGACATTTTATAACACACATGTCCATATCTATGAATATTTATTATATATACCCCACAATAGATTTGGATTAATTATTAAAGAAAGAATTGCTCGGGGATTAATAAAAAGGTTGTACATCAAATCAAATCAAATCAAATGATGATTGTGTGACAAAAATTATGGAAAATGAAAAAAGAAATACAAAATCAATTAATAAAATAAAAAGGCTATTCCTAAAGAAAATTATACCCGCTAATCTCGGCATTCTACGTGGATTACACATAAAATAGCAACAATATATACAAAAAATATAAATAAATTGTCTAGATAAATCCAAAAGATTAAAATAAACAATTGAATTCCTTGCAAAGTTTTCGGCGATTAATATAAAAAGGATGTGATGGCAATTAATTATTAGGATAAGTTTTTTTGAAGAGAAATTATTAGGATAAGTTAGTTAAATAAATAAGAGTAGAGAATAGTAGTCAAAAGAAGCAATATTAATTAAACCGTCTTTTATATGAAAATGAAATAATGAGCAGTGTCAGACATCTTTACCCTTATCTTCTTCACCTAATCCACTCCATTAATGAGGACACTGAGGTTAGGAGTAAGGGTAATTCTGTCCACTTAAATCAAAAACAAAGTAAATTAAACATTATATTTTAATTCAGTATTGAGTTTGAAATAATTTTAAGTATATTCGTTTTCCGTAGGATGAGAGTTTGCTACATTTAATTAATCATTTCTCACTTTATTATCTAAATTATATTTTCAGCATAACTTTCATTTTTTTCTTATTTCTTTAATTCCAGTAACTCTATCGTTAAAATCATATAAAATGACAATCTTATGTACAAGTTGGTTATCTCCGGTGATGCACTCCGGCAAGACTACTTCTGTCGAGCTATATATACTCTATCTTTCCAACGAGCCCCTATCTGTACGATTGCTCTTGAGTTGTTTCACAAAATAAAAAACAAGCCAAATCCCTAAACCTAAACCCGAAATCTCAAAACAAAATCCCCAAAACAAAAAAAAACTCAAACCAAAAAACAAACCAAAATATCAAAAACAAACAAAAATCTTAAAACCAAACTAACAATAATCAAAGAGTGATTATAGACGGAGATAGAAAGTCTTGTCGGAGTGCATCACCGTAGACAACCCACTTGTCATGATGACATAGATTTAATGAAAATTTGGTGGTAAATTTGTCATTTTACATGATTTTAGCAATACGATTTAACGACACTAGCCAGAACGAGAAAAATGGAAAAGTTTGGACACCAAAAAAAAATAGTTAAGATTGTAAAGTGAGAATTGATTGTAAATTAAGTGTAATAAACGATATATGTTGAACTGCACAATTTCACTTTAATTTCTTGGATGTATACTCATCCTTTTCAGCCCAATTAAGTACCAAATCCCTCCCCCATAAGTTTTCTAACTTGTCCCACAAAGATTGCAACATCAACTTACAATCAAGTCTTTAAATATGAAGACTTTTAAACACTTATTTTACTTCAAAACTGACCGCTGTGAGATGTGAACTTAAATATTTCATTACAACAGAGACAACATATCATTATAACCATTCATCTCAGTGAAATTGTAGGATTTTTGCTCGGCAGAAGAACATGCTGGAGATTTTGTGATGTTATGTATTTTACAATGCTCATACCTTCTTTAAGTTATGAGGTTGTTAAAATTCATTATTATCGTAAATTAAAATTTATTGTTTGCTCTTTAAGTTATAGCATATCAAAAAAAATTTATTGAATGCCCGAAATTTGTGGATTAGTCTGGCTTAGACCTGGCTCACCTACCACTAATACGGGTGAGAACTGTAGAAAAATTTCATTCGTTAAATAAATGGAAAATGACAGTTTACTACACATAACTATAACTGATTTACACTTTGATACCTTAACTTTTTTCCTTTTCTTTTTTTTACTATTCTAACTATCAATTTGGGACATGCGTGTTAACTATGTTAACAAAAACGTAAAATGATCAAACTACCCACGTTTGTCATTCAATTTTCAAGGGTATGACATTCAGACATTTTCTCTCTCAAATTCAATTGATTAAACCCACCTTATTCTCCTTCGGTGGGGTGTTTGACTGCGGGAGGAGGCCAGCGATTCGGCAGCGGCGGCCGATGACGGCAGCAGGAGAGGACGACGTTGCAGTGT
The DNA here is from genome assembly GCA_036897365.1 of Geranium brycei. NCBI lineage: Eukaryota > Viridiplantae > Streptophyta > Magnoliopsida > Geraniales > Geraniaceae > Geranium > Geranium brycei. The sequence goes on along the minus strand of JAYMTP010001131.1, from coordinate 15,037 downwards.
ATGTTGGGGGAGCATTTCTACTTTTTGGATATGAAACTTATTCTTTAAAAAAAACCACAAAAATTTCCTTTTAAACCAATAAAACTCTAGCCATCAATCCTTACTAAAACAACTCAGATCTTAAATTGCCCAAAACACACGAACCACACAGTATTATAGATCAAAAATTCATTTTATTTCAGGTAGACAAACAATAAATTAATCCAAAATTCAAGATTGAAGGTTGGGAAAGAGGAGGAGCAATAGTGAGAGTGAGCGAATCTAGCTTGTCGTCGGAGTGAATATACTGTAATCCAATATCGGCCGTCTCACCGCCGCCGAGTAAACACTAGAGCTTGTCAGAGAAGACACGCATTGTATTTTTTGATTTTCTCTTAAATAAATTACGGGTCCAACTTACACCTCTGTTATATGAGTGGACAAGATTATGACGTGAGTGAGTATAATTCACGTCAACTATTTATAATTTATTCATAATTATAATTAATCACGATTTTTAATGTACATTAAAAATTAAATTATTATTTATTACTTTAATGAAAAAAAACATAAGACCCAAGGAGAGAACACCTGCATAAAGTTATTACTTTCCGTAGTCTATAGCTATAGGTTTTACAAAACCCAATATATACGTATTTTATAACTTTATTATAATTAACAAATTAAAAAGAGACCCGCTAATCTAGGATCCTAAAGCAACAGATTAGTAGCTTTAGCAACAGATTAGTTATTATAAGTATAGTATCCTATGATATCAACCAATGGAAAACTTAAGATTTTTGGTTAACCTTTTTATCATCAGCATTGGTTTCACCAACTTTTATTTATTTATTTTAAACCTCAAGAATATAAAATTAACTTATTCAAGTTTTACTTGAGATCTTTAAAATTTTATTTTCAAGAGAAACGGTCTTTTATAATTCCATAAACATCACTTTAAAAATATGACACATAAATACATTATTTCAAACTTCAATAAGACAATGACATATATAAATGACCCTTGTAGTATAAGATGTAAATCTATCTTTTTAATAAAAAAAATCTATCTTTTAGTATAAAAGACTTCATTAACAGTAAATTTAACCTTACCTTTTTGTTTATGGAATAAGGTTTATGAAATCACAAATTGTAACATTTTCGTGCCATATAAAATGAGACATTTATATAAGTTTATGTAAATAAAAATGCCATAAAAATAACAAAGTTTTATCGTTCTAAAACAAATATATTTTTAGAGATTCAAATTTTAAAATAAACTAATTATTGTTACTACTTACTACAGCCTCTTATCAAATGTAGGAATGTCAGTGAGATGAGTTTGAAGCGAATTTAACGTTCCTTATTTTTTACTTTATTAGATCATGACACTAGATCTTTATCAAATTTAAAGATTATATCTGTAAAATATCAATTAGACGAATTTAGTAATCATTATCTCTTTCCTGATGAATTTAAGGCAATGCATCCATCGAAATAGACAACTATTTTAGATTATAGGGCTCTCTGTCCAATACCGTTTGTCTCTATCCCTGTGCGAAAGTTATGGGGTACCTTATAGTTTTACCAAGGCCTTGCATGGTGGGGTGGGGGGGACCTATTCTCAAAAGGATTTTTAACCCCAAAAGAGTGTGTCCAAATAAAACATTCTTTATGGACGATAAAATTTAATTAATATAAGGATATGAAGGGTTATATACTAGCCCTACCCACATGGCTTGTGTCCCCATTGGCCTTACCTCTCCATTTATATCACAGCATGCTATCTTAGAGTTTGACCGCCTTACATTGTTGACCACATGATCCACATTGCAAAACGGTACACTATAGCATTTTATTTTATTTTGTATCATATAGAATGACATGCCAATTGTCGACAGTACACAATTTTTTTTAAAGCACAAACAACACGAGATACATGAGATGAACAAACCTTCACTCAAAAATTGAGTATCGGCCGCGTACTGTAAGACACCCAATCACACTGGACACCTCCAGCAAACCATGTCAGAAATAAACCGACCCCAAAACACTATCATCACTAAACAAAACTCAACGCTAAACAACTTAACAAATATAACACTAACAACACTAGTACCGAATAAAACCCTCCGAGCACCAAAGCGGGACTTGAAACCTGTCCAAAAGCTAGGGAGTGAGAAAAAATAAGCACAACTTGCTCAAAAGCACCAGCTCCGACAAGGCAATCGCCCACCAGCAGTGACTTCGGCCCAAAACGAGCCTCTGGATCGCCATGGCCACCCGGGGAATGAGTTCAGGAGAATGATATAAATGTGATTCATGAGGGATTGTAATGACGCCGTTATGCATTGGTTGCGGCTTGATTTTCATTGATATATTTTATATTTGTTTTTTGTTCAATCGTATTTTTGTCTTAATTAAATACGAGAATGTAGTCTTTGAGTGCTGAAATTCGGTTAGAATCGCTGCTCAAGACAATTCTTTCAGTATTTTTTGACATATATACTTTAAAATTAAATTTTTTATTCATAAGCTATCATTGAACGATGTGACGCATTATCTAATTATGAATGTCATGTCAAGGTCTAATTAAGTGTTGGTTTATGATCTGTCCTACTCGACTTTCTATATTGAGCTTTAGTAATTAAGCTTTGACGCTTTGCTTTAAAAAAAACTGCGAAAAATCCATTTCTAAATTCATTGTTGAATATATAAAAATAATAATTTTTAATTAAATAAGTTATAATAAAATATTAAAATGTAATAAATTTATACACATGACAAGTACACGTGAGATAAAGTATTAACTCAGATTATCACATATCTATATGATCCGATTGAATAAAAAAGTTCATTTCTTTTGTTGGACTCGGTATATTTTTTATTACTAAATTTAAGTCCGTCTTTACCACTGGACTAAATTCATTCATTCTTTTTGGAGGTTAATTCAAGTCTTTGAGTATCAATTCAAATTAATTTTCAAATACATAAATAGATTTGAGTGTCACTGAGCCAGCTTTTAGTGATCAGATAATTGCATGTGAAGCCAATCCAAGAACATAACATAAGATCTGATTTGCTGCTAAGAAACACTTTTAACAGATAATGTTCAGTGGAAGGTACAGACCTTCTGATCATGAAACCAATGAAAAAGGACAACAATCTTTGAAGTTGCATATATAATGTTGCATGCTGCATGGCTATACATACATGTTCATGAGACAGCCTTGCCTTTGTCTGCTTCTATCAAAACAAAGAGTGGTCGTTTTCTGGGTTCTGCCCCTTAATTCATAGTACCTACCCACAACTCTTTTTTGCTCAAGAAACCCACTTCCATTACTGTCTTGGAACTATAGACTAGTAATTTACACTAGTGTTTCTCAAGGACATACACTATATACACTTTGTTATAACTTATAACTCGTATGGGTATTTATTTATTTTTCTTGGTGTGAACTCTAATTTTGTCACTGAAATTAATATAAGTCGGTAGAGAGATTAGAGATGAAATATATTGTCGATGAGACTTGAACACTAGCGCTCAGAATGCAAATTTAAGTGTTTGACCACTTGGGCATATCACTTTTTTCTTTCAAACAACTTGTTCATCATATCATAAATATAAACATTATTTTAACATTGTGTATATATGATAAAATTTACTTCAAAAATCTAGTTCATTAAATTGGCAATTTCAATATAGATATTAACACCCTCTTATCGACGTCCATATTTGGGAGTTTCAAAATGTTATAACTTATTTATTTTTCTTTTTTCTCCATCTTTTCGAGAGAAAAAATTCAAATATTTTCCTTTTGGGTGACAAGTTTTTGATGGATGATGATGATGATAAGGGAGTATTAATAAATGATTGAACATTACTTTAATTCAAACAACTAGTTTATGACATCATATATATATATATATATTAATGTTATCTTAACATTGTATACATATGATTTAATTTGATTAAAAAGATAGTTTATTGAATTGTAAATACGAAGATTAATTAACACTCTATTGACCATTCTATGTCTTATGTGGATACAAGATTCAAAATGTGAGCATTTATGTATTTTTTTCTCTTCTCCTTTTCAAAGAAATCAAATGTTTTTCCTTTTGAGTGACAAGTCTTTGATTGATGATGATGAGAAACATATTTGGTGTATACCTTAGCTTGGACTCAAAACAAAAATATTCAAAACATGGGTTTGACCAAAATGGCATGACACTATTTTGGCTCTCTCTCTTATGGGCCCCTTTTGATTTTAGCAAACTTTTCTTCCTTCCTTTTGAAACTTCCCTCTCTCTTTCTTTACACACCATTTGTATTTGATTTGATCTTTGCTTTCACTTTGAAGTCAATTGCCAAGTTGTGGGGGATGTTTAAGCTTTCAATTTGCCCCTCAATGTGGGTCATGACAACAAAGCCATTTATGTCTTCATCAAAGCTAAGCTCACCAACTAAAGATGATGCTTAATTTCTCTTAACTTTTGACCTTTAAATTTTCCTCTTCCTTGCCTACCAAATGCTGTTTTTCCATGTAAAAATGACATGCTTTGATAGAGCTCTCCACACCCTTGAGAAAAGTTCTAATAATTCTTTCACTACATTTCATCAAATGAAATTGTAAGAATCTTGAAATGGTAGAAGCTTCTCGATGTTTGCAATAACATTTTTTTAGACACCCGCTTAGTTTAATGCTAAATCATACTAAAATTTGTACTAAAGTAAAGTTTGATACATCTTTTACCTACAGCTCTCTCTGTCCACACACAGTTACAAACCTTAATGTGAACCTCACCTACACTCGAGTTAAAAAGAAAAATGATAAAAAAAATATATTATACACCATGACACTTTTAGAAAAAAGGTATTGTGTATTTTGTTAATAGCAAAAATACATTGTGAAGGAGACATTTTCATGTAAAATCTATGTATTATTACAAAATGACAATTACTCTTGAAATTAAGAATTTTATAAAAAAATAAAAATATTTTTAACTTAAAATGATTTAACTAAAAAATTAAATTTCATATTTTTAACTTAAAATGATTCAACAAAAAAATAAATTATTATACAAATTTAATTTAAAAAATAAATGAATGTAGACTTAATTATAAGGTCATTTTTTACCATTTTTGTGAAAATGCATGCATTTTACACGGGAAAAACAAAGTTCATGATGCCCTCTTGCAAAAGTATCATAATATAGATACCATTTTCCCTAGTTAAATCCTCTCAATCTTATCATCATTTGATACAACCCTCTATTGCCCAACCTTCATTTCCTTTGGTGGAACCTACTAATATTAAATGTGACAACAAGAAATGTAGCTGTAAACACAAATCATGTCTTCTAATATTGAATATCTGTCTTGAGTTTACATTGTAAGTGCAATATTCAACATTATTTCTAATATTCTTAGGAAAAGTTTTCTACACAACACAATAATAGGGGCCCTGAATGAAAATTAAGTTCTTCCTCATATTTCAAATAAATGAAGGATTGACCAGATATTGAACATAATGTTACACCCTTGTGGAAAATTTTATTTTTTCAATACCTGGGAAGAAAAAGGAAGATGATGGAACATGTTTCCTGAAGACTAACATACGTCTCTTTCATGGTATGTATGTTACTATGTTTATCTCTAATCGTCACAGTATCTATATGCTACATTCTGGAAATGCTCAAGTTTTCAACAATGAATTTTGAGACTTACTAATTTAGATTCAGCAGATCCATGTTCGTGTCCGTTTCTTCCATCAGTGTGGGATCACCCTGCAAACAACAATGGAAAAGACAATCATTTAATCTGCACCCGTTTCATTTTCATCCCTATTCTAGTAATCGGATGATTAGATATATATCAAGAATAAAACCAGGAAAAAGCATTCACCAGTAATGAACTAAAGTTGAGCTATATAGATGTCAGAGATAAAAGTTTTGATCCGGTTCAGTAACTAAAACACAAACCCATATCACACATTTTGCAGTTTCATTGCCGATGAAATTGAAGTGGTTCACATAGTGAATGATGGGCACTTAACCTTGAATTCAGTGGTTATTACGCCAAATAATTTGTAATTTAGTGGGACCTTACAAAATGTGTATTTTCGGTTTTTTTACTCATACTCAACCTAAGTGACCATTTCGTTGTTATATTTAGACCACACTTTGCATAATATGTTTAGCCGGTGTCATTTGGCCTCTCTTTATTCACTTAAGTATAGTCTACGATACTTGCATGTTACTTGGAATTTTAGTTGTACATGATAGGCTACCTGATCATAGGTCGATGGGCAATCTCAAGCCATCACATGCAAGCTGTACTAGGATTCCTTCCCTGTTAAAAATGAGAGTGAAATCATGAGCTTATTCTGCAAGAGCAATGGATCGATCTCATATGATCCCAAGATCTTTGTCAACAAATCATTTTAGACTTTCCTCTTCCATATGATAAGGTGAAATGGATGATGAGTTGGTACCTTTGAGACCATTCCTTGAGATACTCATTGTCTTTCTGGTGATCAAACTCATGAGTCATTCCAATCAACAGAGCTCGCTTTGGACATAGCTTCTTCACAGCTTCAAGAGTCTAAAAGTATATGCTATTATTAGGTATTGGGAGCTGCGTTCACCTATTAACTAATTCATAGAAAGAATCTTTATTGATGATTAAAAAAACTAACCTGTGGGAAGCAAAAGTGGGTGTTGTGGGAGCCATTCTGCAAGGAAAAGAAAGAATAAGTGAATGCTATTACCTATTAGCTATCGAGGACTATTTTCTTTGAAGGATGTGTAAACTAAAAATTCTGAGATATAATTACTAATCCTCGATTTTGCCAAAAAAGGCATCGCAATATCATGACAGTATCACTTAGACATGGTTCATTACAAACATGTTGACACACCCTGTACTCATCTACATAACGTTTTAGACCTCTGTATTACCATGGAATAAACAACCAACAACCAACAATCAGGTTACAGGTGTTGTATTGTATTTTAACCCAAGGTGCTTTCAGGGTAATCAACAACAAACAAGTTACACATGAAAAGATAGTGTCTTGTAAAGGATATGAACAAAGAGCTGAGGAAAAATGAAGCCTCCTCCTCCTAAACCTCCACCTCCCAAACTTCCTACCCCAAACCCGACACTCTCCGGCCGACCAAAGCCCGTCTTCTCCATCTTTGTTTGTAACCTCCCAAGCATACCACCCACCTTTGGCTCGAAGACCTCTTTGGCGCCGTCGGCACCCTTAGCGGAATTGACATTCCCCCCAAGCCAAATAAAAATGGAAGATATTTCGCTTTTATTCACTACCGTAGCAAAGAGGATGTTTCCCTTGCTATCAAAGAATTCAATGGGATGTTTGTTCGAGGAACTCGACTTTTCGTCACCATAGCTCGCAACAGTAGCTACTCCATCACCCCCGCCCCCAAACCCTCTAATCCCATCTCCATATCCAAATCTTTCAAGGAAGTTGTTATTGGACCGACCACCCATTCCGTTCCGAAACCCTCCTCCCTTCCTTCTCTTACTCCAACCTCCACCGAAACTCCGCCCACACTCTCTTGTCCCGGCCACATCAACCACATACTTGTATCCAAATTCAAACACTTTGTATTAGGTGTTGCTCATTCCAATTGGAGTGCTGAGCATATTTTGGATGAAATCACTCATGATGGTGTCTTGGATGTTGACATCACATTCTTGGGGAATAGTGTATTCGTCATCTCCTCTCCGAATCAATCATTTTTCTCGGAGCTTGAGACATCGAATTGGTGTTGACTTCAACGTTGGTTTGTGGATTTCTTTCACAAACCAAACTTGCTCGAGATGGGTGGCTCTTTCAGGTGGATCGCCATTTCGGGAATTCCTATCCTTGCATGGTCTAAGGAATCAATCACCTCTATGCTTCAACAATTGGAAAAGTTCTATTTGTTCATCCGGGCTCTATCTCTGGAACAGCTCTGGATCGAGCCCTTGTTCTAGTGCATTCGTCCTCATTCTCATCTACTCGTCTATCGATCGAGTTGGTGTTGCTGGACATGTCCTAAACAGTATTGATCTATGATATCTCTCCTTCATCAATCCCCATTACAACAATGACGCAGATGTCCGCTCTGCCGAGAGGATCTTCGTCGGACTAGTCTGCACAAGTCTCTAACTCTGCCTTGTCGGAATCGGAGCAATCAAGTTCGGGAGGTTCGTTTGAAGAGGGAGAATTTATCCCGGATTCTATGGTTAGGTCTCCGGCTTCTTCTCCGGCACCGATCAGCGAAGGGGAATCGGCCAATTCCGAGGACGCATCTCGAGGGGTTGCTGCCTCGATGTCTGACTCTGTCGTCTCGAATTCTGCGAATGTCGTCTCGATTCGCGCGAACTGCGGCATTGATTCGTTGGCCAGCGGGAGGGACGCCTCAGTCGACAAAATCGGCGCCTCGTTTGATGGTCTCGAGGACTCGGTCTCGCATGCATTGGCCTCGCGTGCAATTAACTCCCCAGGAAGAGTTGGCTCTTCATTTATTAATGGTGTTGGGCCTCTTTTGGGTGGGCCTTCCTTGGCCCTTCAACCTAGATCTGAGTGTGGGCCCATAGTGGATTGTGGGCCTATAGCAGATTTGTCTACTTCGGATGACCTTAACATGCCTTTGAGGAAGCTTTTTGATAAATCTTTTATCAAATCTAAAAGACGTAGGCGCTGGAGGTCACCTGACCCCTTGGTCTATCGCCGCCGTTGGCTCCGGAAGAAGTGTTTTAAGACCTCTCGCCACCCAAGATCTTCACAAAATCTCCTCGATGCTCTTCCCGCCAACGAAGTTCCTCATAATCTTGGAATCACGTCATCTCCCATGTTACAAGCAGATTCACATGGCATTTCACCAATCCCAAATCTTTCTGATCCACACGATTGTGCCACCCGAGCCTGGACTCTGTGCAAATGCTTGGGTTTTACATGCGATGTTACAGATGAGGAGATGATACAAGCTTTCAAAGATAGGGAGATCATGAATAGGGTTGATCTTTCGTCGGAGAAGTGACTCCGCTCCGCCGTCACTTCGGAAGCGATCGAGTCTTGATTTTGTCTACTACATTTTATCTTTATTTTTATGCTTCTCTAGTTGCTCTTTTAGTTCATGTTACAATTTTGTAGGTTAAACTTCTTTTATGATGTTTTTAATGTACTTGGCTAGTTTTTATTCCATTCTTGAAAACTTTTACTAGTTTCATCAATAATAATATTTTCATTTGCTGATAATAAAAAAAAAGAAGCATTGTGATTATGTTGTCAAATTATTGTTCAACACCTTTTTGGATGTAGACATAGCCACCCATATTAATATCCAGCGTGCCTGTATCTTAATATATAATTACCAACTTAGTTGCACATATTATATAGTAATTGATTTAGAATTGGTCATCTTTTGGGTGATTATCTCTAGCAAGACTTGGAGGTCGATATTTATAACAAAGTCCATCCATATTTTTGTATCCTAGTTATTTTAATTTTACGCCGTATACCCTATTTTGTTACTCATGAACAGAAAAAAGAAAAATTACTTTAACCAACGTGACTAAAATAAACTAAAACAATTGAGCACAAAGCAAAGCCATTCAGTTCCATATAATCCCAAGGATGAAGAACAAAGATACGCTTGTAACAGTAACCGGAAGAGGAAATTGAAAAGGTACTGCAAAACAGAAGCAGGTTTTTAATTGAGATGATTTAAGGAACACAGAACTTGTAGGTCATGCTTGGATTACAGTCAAAGTTTCTGTCCCCTCCAAAGCCATACTTATTCCTATAACCAGGATAGTCTTTCAACTGAAAATCAGTCTTCTCTACCAGAGAGAGTCCACAAAGTGTAGCCAAATCTTCAACTCTCCACTCCGCAAAAAAACTATTTGTTTTGTGAACTATATGGACTTCACCACCACTTGCAGTAACCTCTTGGCATTCACGAAGAACTGCACAATGAGCTTCCTTTGCCTCCTGCAAGAATCAGCTTATTAAATTTGCATTTCAAAAACAAAAACACCATATATGGGCAAGGACTGGGAGCATTTATCCAAGACATGTCTTAAATGGTATTGCAAGTAATCAGATAGAGACTCACTGTATTTGGGAAGATCGAGCTTCCAGCTGAACAAAACCAGCATGGGGGAAGTTGTATACAATCCTGTCAAACCTTAAGGATTCGAGGTCATTTCTTACAGACATATTTCTTGCATCCATTTGATGGATCACTTTGCCTCCTTTATCAGTTATTGTTTCTATGTTTCTTTCACCTTTACTGTAATCGGATATCACAAAATCTGCAACACAGAAATACTTCTTGAAGGTTAGTACTACTAAATACTTGTTATAAATGGGATTCAAGATGCAGATACACTCACCAAAAGGATCAAGAGAGGTGGCGATTATATTGGTTGCATCACCAAAAGCCCTGGCCAAACACGCAGAAAAGGAGAAGTCGCCCTCGCCTACGAGCAGTATCTTGTGAGAGCTGCAGTAATGCTTCAGCCATTTTGCTCCATTTTCATCCACTGTAACGTCCACTGACTCATCTTCCTCAGTCCATGAGAAATATAACTCCCTAAGAATAGGCAGTAATGCTTCAAGGCTTGACCAATGCATGATTTGGACCCTGATGACAAGCTACAACACAAGAACATATTTATACCATAATTACAAAGAAGAAATCTAAGAGCCTTTTTCTTGAGATTCTGAAAAGGTTGGATGAGCATTTATGTTTGCCAGTCACTCTGACTGCCCAAGTCTGTTGGAACCCCACACACATGCAGTTCCAATGCACAGTCCAACCAGTTTGGATCATCTGAATGACCATCCCATGAACACTAAGAGCATCAGTTCTTTCGGATAAACATAAGAATAATTAGAACAAAACCTTTTAAAAATGGATTTTTCAGAATTTATATGAAAAGTAATTTTTCTTCCAGAAAATTTTGTGTACACTTGATAGGAAGACTTAGATTGGGAGGGAAAAGAAAAATAAGTATAAAAGAATAAAACAAATAACTATATATGGGACTGGTGAACGGAGTCCATCCTTTTCTGGGACATCCTTCTTCTGGTCTCCATTAAAGCCTTTTCCTTTTTCCTGGAAATTTCTCTAATAGACTCCTGATACTGTAGTTCAATCAGCCCCAACTCCATTTTCAACTCCTCATTCTCTTCCTCTTCATCGGATATGGAAGAAGCTGGATAACTTGGGAATCTTATCAAACCATTGCTTTCCTTGTCCACAACCCAACCCCTGTCATCAGATAAAGCACCCGTTTCAACTGTAGGTAAGTATTCTCTTTCTCCTTCGGCAAAGCTTTGATCGTTCAAGTCCACCAAACTAGACTCTGCCGACATATATGAACACATTGAGCCATGTCTCCCGTTCCAGTTTCGCCCATCAAATGAGATTGATGAAACATGTGATACCAATGAACCCCTATCATCTGCCACAGATGAAGTCATATGGCCAGAATTAGTGTAAGAAACTGATGACATCAAAGACGGCCGATGGTCTGGCACCCGATGGCCATAATTAGCACAAGGCATAATCTGATTTGGCTCAAAACTGGCTGCACTGCCCACACTCTGGAAAGTTGCATTTGAATTTCCGCCAGGTTTTGGTAATCTAGAGTCCTTGTGATTGCCCATATTAGTATGTACCTGACTTGGAGAAATCAGATGATGAATGGGAACACATGGTTTCCAATTGGATAAGAGATACAATAGCAACAAATCAATCAGCTCCGCCATGAACATTACATTTTGATCCTCTAATTCCAATTGTTCGACCATTTCACTTGAAACAGAGAGGGCTGTATCACTGTCAAGGAAGAACAGAAAATGAATGTTCCTAACACGACCTGCGTGACATTAAGAAAAAATATATAGTCCCCAGAGAGAAATTAACAATCCACTGAAATGAGAGTGGAAATGAAGAAGATTGCAATAATACTAACCATTTTGATCAGCTATTTTAAGTATTAAAGACACAGAGTTCTCATCATTTGCCTCGCCTTTTAACAAGAAAAAGTTTCCTTTCTTTGTCCTTTGAATCTCCACATAGACAGAACCAGAACCACCGTCAACAGAATTATCAACCTTGGTAATAATGGGTAACTTGCAATCATCATCCACATCCATGGAGAGAAGCACATTCTGCGCACTAGAAGGTCCTTCTGACATCAGACAACGGTCTCCAAACGCTCCCGTTTTGGGTTGAACAATATCGGGGAGTAGCAGAGGACGATTCTTCACTGATCCATTTACTTGAAGAAAAGGGTCCATCAAAAGCTCCTTTGCTGAAGATCTCTGAGATGCTGGGACTAAACATTTCTCAATAAATAGCTTCATTTCTTGATCCTTTACCTTAGTGAGGGAAGCAGGTTTTATTCCCTATATAAAAAAATATTAGAGAATACATTACCTCAGCGATAACCAGCACTAAATAGAAAGAAATGAATCCCGCCATTCTCATAACTTACAGATGTAACCTTCTTATATATCTGAGCTGAATTCCTACATTCACTGTATGGATACTCAAATGTTACCATTTCTAGCATGCACATCCCAAAGGAATATATATCAGCCAACTCATTGTAATCCTCATCATAGAGCTCCGGTGCCATAAACTCAGGGGTTCCTATCAAGAGCACTCCCAGAAATTGGTACAAAAGCACTCATTACAAACATAAGTGTAAACTATTCAACGTGGACAAATAGAGAAGGTATACCAATTACACTTTTGGCATTAGCTTGCTGCATGACAGTTGCTAACCCAAGATCTCCAATTTTAACTTCCCCTTGGTTACCATTGATGAAAATGTTATCACACTTCAGGTCCCTATGGATAATAGGCGGGTCATGAGTGTGAAGATAATTCAAACCAGTCAAAATCTGCCTTGCCCAGTTCTTCACAGCCTTCAGGTCAACCTTTTTGTGCTTCTTACGATACCTAATCACAGACATGGATGATCACCAGGATAATTTCAATGCTGACAAAAAAGAACAGGACAGCTTGAGAGATGGTATATAAAGAAGATGAACATACTGCCTGAGGCTGCCAGAAGTGAATAACTCAGTTATTATGTTAACAGTCTTGTTCTTATCATCAATCCATGAATTGTAGAACTTGATTACGTTGTTATGCTTCAATGATTTCAAAAGATGCACTTCCGAGTACAGCCTCTCCAAGTCATCTGGTGACTGCAACACCTCATCAATCCGAACTTGGTTCCATGCTACTTCAATTCCATTAACTTCATCAAATGCCTTGTAGCTAATAGGATGCTAATTAAGGAAAGCACAAACAAAATAACTAACATGATGTGAAATAAATGATAAACACTTGTGTTTTAGCAACACAAAGTAAATTGCCAAGCATTCTACAATTGAAAGTTGGCAAAGAGATTTAGCCAATATGAAGGAAAAACTGCATCTTCACTTCACATCAACATTTATCAAAAGCAACAATTGTTGATTAAAAATGAAATAATGGATACACTGTCTTGAAAGCACCTTGGCCAACCACCTCTTTGTACTGTTAGAAACCACAATAAACCAATAAGTAAGAGAACGAAAACAACAGGAACTGACTTCAATTTGGTCAACGATAAGTGAAGAAAAAGAAATTAAAGAACAATTATCAGATTATACAATCTTTGAAACTCCACTCAACTTGGAGTTTTAGTTTTCAATGTATTTTTAAGCAAAAGCTGCATTTCACGCTTGGAAGCTACATTGTCCTAGCTTCTCCTCAGCTTATACAGCACCCACAAGTATATTAATTTGCTAATCTGTGCCAACCTATATACCAAGAGAAGTGAATAACAACAACATTACCCGAATGTACCGACATGTTGGATCAGTCTCAAGAACATCAGGATCAGGCGGCTCTCCATGCCCCGCGCCTTCATCCCCACTTTCTGTACCCGAGGACTTCATTCCCCAACTGAATTTCTGCTATCAACTAAAACCAAAATCCAAATCAAATCAAATTTCAGAATTCTAACTTCATTGATTCACCCACCCACCCACCTACTTCAGAAATCCAACCCCAAATTACACAATAAAATCAAAATTAAAATCCATCATTAACCTCTACAAAGACAATTGTTAATGCAAGAGAAAAACCCTGACCCTCATCTCAGCTCTCCTCTACAAAAAAAAATCAATATTTATACAACCACATATCAACATTTGTTCAATTCAATTAAAAAGTAAAAACCCAGGAACAGGATCAATTCATAGAAATCGAAAGTAGACAAGAAAAACACGAGAGTGGGTGGTAATTAATACCTGAAAACCGGGGTTGTGATTGGCGAAACCCTAATTGAAACAGAGGAGGAAGAGAGAGAAGAGAATGGAATCGAAGAAATGAGAAATGGGTCTCTCTCTCTCTCTCTCTCGCTCGCTCTCTTCCCAAAATCCAAAACCAGCTTCTCTCGGAAACAAACGCCAAAATTTGATCACCTTATCGCAAACCTTTATTTATACTTAATCCGTTACCCTCTAAATATCTTAACGACTCGCAGGGACACGTGTCGCGCCTCAACGATTTTTGGGGTTGTTGTGTTTGGTGACAACCACGTTTCAGGCAATAATCTTACTCCTTTTGGAATTTGGATTAGTACAATAATTCTTTATTGCCTAAATATCGACTTCAACATTTTAATTATTTTACTTACAATTATATAAAATATTTATATAACATGTTAAATTATCTCTTTCCTTCTTGCGATGACGTAAATACGGTAACGGTGTAAGTAAAATAATGTCGTAAAGTAATCTGAAATGTTTTTCATTAACTTGACTTTAAATTTTTAAATATTCGTTTCTTTTTATGAGGCATGGATCATTTGAAACAAACAAAAGATATTGAGTGATTCATTTGATCAAAGCATATTAGTGAATTGACTAAGGAGTTATGAATGACTTGAAAAATGATTTCTGTTATTACATTCATATTGGCTCATTTCTTAGGCAACGGAAAATGTCGTACGAAATGTCGAAGACAA
>JAYMTP010001130.1:0-26191 GCA_036897365.1 Geranium brycei | reverse complement strand
CTTGAGATAAATTTATGAATTGATTGCATTTTGCTACATGTCTGTCGGTCTAGCTTTTAACAATTTAGTTTTTTTTTTCATTTGTGGAGAAGCTACTATTGTTCCCAAAATTTTACCTTTGTTTCAAAATTTTATCATCTCACATGGGTTTTTACATGTGAGATGGGTTTGGCGGCAGAGGACGGGAACGGCGCCGGAGACAGTGACGGAGGCTCTAGCGGATTGGTGGGGGTGGAGGCGATGGTGGTCTTGGGCATGGCGGCGAAACAGAGGGAGGAGGTGGCGCGAGGAGGAGGTGGCGAGAGAGGAAGAGAGAGAGTGTATGTGAAGAGGATATATGTTTGAAAATTAAATGAATAGTTAAGGCATTTTAGTAATTTCACGTGTAAAAAATGTTTAAAACTAACAGAATTGGACGGAGAGTGCAAAGTGAAAATTTTGCACATCTTAGGCGTAGCTTTCTGGAAAAAAAAATTTAGAGGTGCCATCTGAAAAACAGCAATATCTAAGTGTAGTCACCTGTAATTATCGGCGATGCAACCGCTTTACACTAAATTGTAAAACAATTTACACACAAGTTTTATATTTTGTAATTGCTCAGAAGAAACCATATCAGTATAGAGATATAATAACTTATGATCATCTGTAATGCTCTCTGCTAAAATAAAATCAGTAAACCTCGACGTTCCATTGCTCTGCCTTCTTCAATTGCCTCTTGTACTCGATCCAGTCAATGCCTGCAAGAGAATATCAAAGTCATTATCAATCTGAATATGCACACGAGTTTGGCAGCTATGGCGAGTGAGTTCTGTTACCATCTTTAGCGGCCAACGACACCATTATGTCATCGATACCCTTCTCCATTCCCTTGAGACCGCACATGTACACAAATGTGTTGTCTTTTTTGAGCAACTCCCACAGCTCTTCTGCGTATTCTGCCATTCTGGTCTGAATGTACATCTTCTCTCCCTTTTCGTTTGTTTGCTCTCTGCTCACAGCAAAATCAAGCCTGAAGTTCTCTGGCGCCTTCTCCTTCATCTTCTCAAACTCCTACATTTCCAACCACAAACACATCAAATCACATTGAACTCCTCAAGCATTAAAAATGGTTAAAACTCGAAACAAGAAAATAGTACTACCTCCTTGTAAAGCAATGAGCTACTAGTTGGGACACCCAAGAAGAGCCAAGCCAACCCATTAAACTGCAACATCATCAATCTGTCAAAAAATGAAGAATCATCTCCTAATAACGGATCAGAACTGGTTCGTTATACCTTGTAGTTCTCGTGCTTCTCAAAGAACATTTTCCACAAGAAAGACCGGAAAGGAGCAATTCCCGTGCCAGTTCCAAGCTGCAACGAAAACGATTAATGGATAAGTATGGTTCATGTGTGGAGCTAGGCATGCAATTCCTAAAACACACTGAAGAAGCCTACCATGATGACGGTGGCATTGGGGTCTTTGGGCATAAGCATCTCTTTTCCTACTGGCCCAGTGATTTTCACTTCAGCCCCGGGCTTCAAGTCACCTGCAATTCCAATTCGTAAGAAAACAAATAGTTTCTATAATGCACGACGAGAATTCATGCTACTTACACAAGAAATTTGAACACACTCCTTTAACAATCTCTCCTTGGTCATTGGTGTAGACAAGTCTCTTTACACAAAGTGAGACCTGGAAACATATGTTCCATAACACCATATCAAATACATGAAATTAGAATCATCTATATTTGAGCAATAAAAATGTCTTACAGTTTTAGAATCCCCAAAGTCTCCAAGAGCACTACTAGCAATAGAGTACAATCTGAGCTTGTGGGGCTTTCCCTTCTTATCAATTCCATCAGGAATCACACCAATAGACTGTCCTTCTCTATATGGGATTTCCCCTAAAAGCAACATCAAAATCAAATACACTGAACAATCAATCAAATGTAATGGGGTTTCTTTCATTGATTACCCTCAGTGCTGAAGACCATGTGCCAAGTCTCTCCGGGAGCATCGTCCCCGGTGATCTTGGTGTTGAGGAGGCACCTCCCAATATATGGCTCTTTTGGCCTGTACTTGTTAACCACCACACCCTCCTCGTCTTTCTTCGAAATCTTCACCGGCTTCGTCGCCGGAGCCTCTGTGGTCACCTGAGCTCTGACCGAGACCACTCTGCTCCTACGTCCACCCACATTTCGTACTGGGTACACCAAACTCTGCGGACCCAGATGAGAAAAATGAATAAAAACTGAAACTTTAACTCAACCCTCATAAATTAGACAAGTCAAGAATTGACCCAGTACCTTGCTGAAGCTGATTCTCTCAGGTGGTGCGATTCTGGCGGGAAGTGGGGACGCGGAAGGGAGGGACACGGCGGCATTGACTATGGCAGCCATTGTTGATCGCACGGAGTGAGTGAGTGATCGATCACAAAAAAATTGATGGAGTGGTGAAAAGAGAGTAAAGAGCAAAGAGACAGATGAAAGAAATGTGTGGAGGAGAGCGGAATTGAAATCGGAGGGGTGTTTCCATTCCATGCTTTTAGTGGTTCTCATTCGTGTGCGTTAGATTTTGTGAGGATAATGTGCCTTCTCAATCATTTACCCAAACGATGCCGTTTGCTCTCTTGCTACGACCAGTCGTCTGAACTCAAGTATGAACCAACGACTATCGGTGATTAGTTTAGTTAATGGTGTTGCATACACTATTTACGTTTATTATATTATGCGCACTGCACTCTTTCTTGTATAATCAGACGGCATTTTGGACTTGGAAGTAGCGCTAAATCCATAATCGAGTTCAACCGTAACTAAAAATTGATAAACGTGATTAATAGTTCGGTTTTTGTTATGAATGTGAAATAATTAGTTTGATATTAGTTCTTAAATCTCATAACTGATGGTTAACTAATAGGAACCGGACCGATTCACGGTCTCATCTGTTCACCTTCGTCCACCCATATATGTTACTTATCTTTTATTGTTATTTTGTTTGCAAACTTTATATTTTTATACTGAGTTGTATTTATAAAATCTTAACATTCAGTTTTCATTAGTATATTTTATAATTTCAAATTTAAAGATTTTTCTTATAAATCAATCTCAAATTCGTCTAATGCGACTTATAAAACAATACTACACTAAAAATCGAAAATCAACCAGTTTCAACCAGGGAGATTCGAGGAATCAAACCAGAGAACCAAGGTTAGCATCATATTGTTTCTCACATAGCTATTCCAAGTATGGTTTCAATAATTGAAGAATCGGAGTGTCCGATTCGGTTCGAAAACCACACCCATCCCTATGTACTATAAAGTGTAATAATTTATCACATTGTACTTAGTATGAATGTTCTTATATTATTGCCAATGACAATGGATGCACTCTTATGAAAACTTGTATTAATATCTAAGTAAATATCCTGATTATAAAAGATTAATTGAAAACTTGATCATAGTGTTGTGGTAAACTCAACTTATGCATAAATTAAACCTAGGGATTCAATTATCTATTTCCATCTGGTTTCACTATTAACTACGATCGGTCTTGTGAACCCTACCTCTAAGTGATCTCAACAAAATGTGATGGAATTGATAATGCGATCGTCCTCTCCGATGAATGCTAACAATATTTGTATGTATCATATATATGTGAAGTACCTATATTGTTTTTAACATTTTCGTGACTCTACATGAAATATTGTACAAAATCGATGATCATCACCAAGCTGCTTGTGTATTTCTGATTCAGGCAATCCACTGAGTAGCGGAATATCGATAATTGTAGATGGAGTGGCAAGCTTGCACATAGACACATGTGTGAATATGAGAACAACCCGTGTTTCATTATTGACGTCTAGCATGTTTAAGTCGACAATTAATATATTTGCGCTCAAACACAAATTTAAATAAGGCATGCAACAATTTAGGGATAATGACACTTTGTTACACCTAATTATAGCGAAATGACATTTTCATACCTTAACTATTTTTCTCTCTTTTTTAGTACCCTGACAATTTTTTTGTGACAACCTATGCTAAAATGACTAAAATACCCCTGGTTTAAGAAATTAGAATATAATTGGTCCAATTTGATATATCAAACTAGATTTGAAATGGTTCAAATTTAATTTTAGATTTGGGGCATAATTGTGATTGCATATTAAACATAAACCAAATTGAACCAGAGATAAACAAAGTTGAACCAATTTAATGTATGGTTTATTAAACCAATGGTAGTTTAGGTATTTTGGGCATTTTAGAGGTAAGTTGTCACAAAAAAATTGTCAAAGTACTAAAAAAGAGACTAAATTAGTTAGGCTATGAAAGTGTCATTTCGCTATAGTTATGTGTAACAAAGTGCCATTATCCCCAACAATTTATGATCAATTGTGAAAAAGGCTAGTGTAAGTCTTGCCGTAATCAATTTATATATAGGAGATCAAGGAAAAGGAGGCCAATCTTCCTTGGAACTAGAAAACAAGAATTGTCAAGGAAGTTTGGCTTATTCAAATGACTCAAATTTGAGACTAATTGTAGAGGCCGAATATTTATCGTCGTTCACAAACAGTTTATGTACTTACACATGGTAATACTATTAAATCCCAGTGCTCTATGAAACATACTCTTACATCAACATCTTATGTTGAACTTTTTATATTTTTTTTCCTCAGCAAAAGATAATTGTATTAGAAAAGGGCAAATTCAGCCACTCTCAAGACGGGAGAAGGAGGGAAAAGCCAAAATTACAAACACAATTACAATGAAAATGAGAGATTGAAATAATGAGTGACTAAAGGAAATTGAGGAGATTGAGAATGATTAAAATTGAATAGACCGTCTTGCATTACTCCGGCTCTTTCCAAAAACCTTCCTATGGGTTTAAGATTTGGACTTGGACTTGGGCTTTGGATGATTGGGCTCAGGTGGAGATGGGGCAGCCTTGTTTGCAGCCAAGGCCTCTTCAAATTCTTTAATAACATTCTCATCATCAGCCTCACAAGTGATGCCCAAATGCTTGTAAAAAGTCCAAGCATTGGTAGCTTTTAATATGTCTTTTTTGGAGAGAGAGGGCTTGGACTTTAATGCTGGATCGATCGAAGTTTGAGTTGAAGAGGTACCGATGTCTAGGGCATGGGAAATTGGAGCAGAGCCGGCGACAATCAAGGCATTTCGGGGAGACGAAATCGAGGGTGAGTGCAGAGGGCTTTCAGGGTTGTGGGAAACCGGAGGGACGCTGTTAATGAGTGAGAGGGGCGTAGTTAATGGCTCCGAAGTTTCAGAGATGGCGTCCGGTTGAGGGCTTTTTGGGATATGGGAAAAGGAAGGGGCGCAATTAATGGGGGAGATGGGCAGCTCTGATGCTTCAGAGATGGCGCCGGGAGGATCGCCAATGGAGTTGACGTCGGAGGGCTCACCGGAATCGCACGAATCGCCGGATTCAGAGCCAGATGAAGAGCCTCGCTCAAATAAGAACTTAGATTCCCAAGAAGGAACATGGTGGCAAGCGATCTCCTCCAGTTTAATTCTAAAAACAGAGTTGTTGATCATGATTTCAATTGTCTTTGAGATGAGGCCGGGAAGGGCAGCTCTGACCAAGACGATACCCTTTTGCATGTCTTTGCCGGATTGTGATTTTGGGTAAGTGAGGATATGGTGGTTAAGGTCTCTAGTCCAAGAAACATGTGATCATTTCAATCATTAAAGGAAGTCCAAATATCTTATACGAGTATAATGTTGTTTGTATGATTAAGATACTCCAATGAATCTCCCCCAAAATCTTCCCTCCCGGTTTCTTTGTAACTCCAAAATGGGAGGAAATGGTCTTTGCATCTCTTACTTGCCTCCCACGGTAATGAATGAATGAATATAAGAAACAGCAAGAAGGGGCTTAGATTTGGGTTGAAACGCCAACTCACTGTCTACTTGAGCGAGTCCAAAAAGAGTCCTGACGGGCCGTTAGGCTTTGACATTATCCACTTCAAATTCATTGTCACAAGTTTGTGAGCCACCTAGCTTTGCTAATTGATGTAATATGTATTTTTTGGGGGGTTTTGTACCAATATCATAATCCTTCAATTAATATCCAAATGCATAATTACAGATTTAATTTGCTCATTTTTCCATAATAAGTATCCATTATGGATCATCAATACAAGTGGTGGTGTCATAAAAAATGTTCTGGCTTGGACAAGTGAAATGGTTCTCTTGCCAACAAAGAATGTCTGTGGACAAAAATGTTTTGGCTTCAAAAATATGCTTCATTATGATATATATATGTTTTATTTAACTACTGCTAAATATTAAAATATTATATTCTGATCCCAACTTTCTACCATTTATCTGAAGCTACATTTATGTTTCCTATAATTGTTATAACCACTTACCTCTGGAATTTGTAACACGCATCACTTGTGACTAACCTGTTCTAGTTTTGTTTTTGTTTCTCAATTATAAAAGATTAAGGACCCAAACTGAAATTGCTGTTATCCAATGCGCCTTTTGAAGATGAAGATGAAAATGGGTATGAGGTTGATCAGTTTTCTGTGTGCCTTTCAAGCGCTTGTTGATGCCGATGATGTTATCTTTGACTGGACCGTCTCTTACTCTCAACAATCTCCTCTCGGCGTTTCTAAACAGGTCCCTCCCTATATCTCTCTCCACCACCACTCTTCATCTCTTTTTTTCTAATATTCTTACACTCTGGTTGAGATTATCAGGTGATTGCCATCAATGGGCAATTCCCAGGTCCATTACTGAATGCCACAACCAATGATGTAGTGATCATTACCATTCACAACAACTTAACGGATCCATTTCTCATGACATGGTTGGTAACATGATAGTTTTATATTTTGTACTTGTTAAAAACATTATATGGATTTCGATATTGGTTTTTGAGAATAGGAATGGAGTGCAGCTAAGGAAGAGGTCATGGCAGGATGGAGTGTTGGGGACTAACTGTCCGATACCGCCCGGGGGAAGCTGGACTTACAATTTCCTGATGAAGGATCAGATTGGGAGTTTCTTTTACTTCCCTTCTCTTTTCCTCCACAAATCTGCCGGCGGCTTGGGCCCTATTCGGATCAACAACCGCCAACTCATTCCCCTTCCTTTTACTCAACCTTACCAGGACATTGATCTCCTTATTGGAGATTGGTACAACACTGACAATAGGGTATTCTTTACTAGTACTACTATTCATCTATGTTTTATTGCTTCTTAATTTGGAGTGAGAGTGAGAGTGAAAGAAGGGTGGCTCATTCTGTTTCAGGAGTTGAGAGGTTTGCTTGATGGTGGGAGCGCCCTTCCCATGCCTGATGGCATTCTCATCAATGGACAAGACCCTCGTAATGTCGTGTTTGAGTTTCAACCAGGTGCTGCTTACAGGTTCAGAATTTCGAATGTGGGTTTGAAGATGTCTCTCAACTTGAGGATTCAAGACCATTTGCTGCAGCTGGTGGAGACCGAGGGGACTTACACGGTTCAACAAACTTTCACTAGCTTGGACATTCATGTTGGACAGTCTTACTCAGTTTTAGTCACAGCTAAGAACGGGATCGATCAGAGGGCAAACTCATCCTACTACATGGTTGTATCTTCCCGATTCACCTTCCCGGAGCTTGTTGGTGCTGCCACCATTAAGTACCCTAATTCTGGAGGCCCCCAGGGCGATCCCATCCCCCTCGGGCCATTCCACTTTGACTATACCAATTCCATCAACCAACTCTCTAGAGTCAGGTACTACTCTACACCTATCAGTTTAAGCTTTAAAGTGAATTTGACTTTAACATACGACGCGTCATTGAATTTTGTGTAGGATGGATTTGGAAGTAGGAGCAGCGAGGCCGAACCCTCAGGGGTCATACCATTATGGTCAAATTGGCATAAACCAAACCATAGTACTGGAAAATGGTGTGATGCTTGATGGCAACAAAATGAGGTACACCGTGAACGGAGTCTCATTTGTGTACCCGGACACGCCATTGAAACTAGCCGATTATTATCTCATCAATGACATCTTCAACCCGGGTTTATTTCCAAACAAACCAGGCGACGATGTGCCAATAATGGGCACTTCAGTTCTTGATGTGGCATCCCCTCAGTTCATCCATGTCGTCTTCTATAACCCTCTTCCTGATCTGCAGACTTGGCACCTCGACGGCTACAACTTCTTCATTGTTGGGTCAGCTTTTCTTTTTCCTCTTGCATGTTAATGTTAAGCCTAATTCATCTAAAAGTTCAAACTGACATTCTAGTTCGGGTTTTTGTATGGTTAAGGATTGGGAATGGGAAGTGGGACGAGAGTGAGATGTATGGATACAACATGGTGGATGGCATTTCACGTTCTACTGTAGAGGTGTACCCATTTTCATGGACAGCAGTGGTGTTTGGAGCGGACAATTACGGGATGTGGAATATGAGGTCAGGGGATGCAGAGAAGAGGTATTTGGGGCAAGAGCTTTACATGAGAGTCAGAGGAAGTAATGATAAAGACCCTAAAGCCGTTTCTGTTAGAGATGAGTCTCCAATTCCTGATAATGTCATTAAATGTGGAAGAGCTACTTTTCTATTTTGATATCACTACCTGTAACCTCTCAGATCTGTGTTATACCAGTATTTTTAAGTTCAAACAATCACTTACCCATGTTTTCTGTTGAATGAATTTTAAAGATTGATTTTTTTTCAATATGGTAGATATCTTATTTCAGTATTATGTGTAAAAGGAGATGTTATTTTAGAGTTTATACACCTACTTTTGAAAATATTTCAAAAGCTATAACCTCCCTAGAGTCTAACCTCCTCAAGACCTAACCTTAATACTAATGTATTTCGATCAAAGATTAATATATCATGCTCTTAAAGGAAAAAATATATATTAGTTACTACAAAACTCATAATGATTACTCACCTAAATTTGCTAATAATTAATATTCAGAAATTGCAAAAATTAACGACCAAAACTTTGAAGTATATTACATCCGCAAAATTCATTAAAACAGTTGAAAACGTCTATTTACAAATCACATAACAGATATGTGCCTTTATAATTTTACATCCAATGCGAAAACTAACTTTGGTACATTGTATAAAAGGATAATATCATGTAGGTACAATAAAAGAAACATGATTATCGCGTAGGTATGTCTAAAGTTTTTTTTAACTCTCTAGGTTACTAAAATGAAAACAATTGTAAGTGTTGGAAACTCTGTTTTTGTGAAATGAAGATTTTGCCTCTCATTTGAAAAAATGATTATGTTAATGGACATATTAGTCTTTACCATGAAGAAAATTAAAATGACAATTTTACCCTTCTCTCTATTCTTCATCCGGTTTGAGCGGTTCAAATTAAAAACTGATCGGTTTTCTATCAACCACTTAATAACATATACTGTTTATCATATGTTTTATTTTAATTACTATAATGATTATTATTGTATAATATGTTTTTAGTGATTCAAATGCAAATCCTACCGATTCAGATGCAATCCGAGGAGCTCACCCTCGTCAGCAACCGAGATTCAACGGTGGCATAGAACGATGGCAACAGTGGTGCAGAACTTGGCGCTTGGGATTCTTCTCAATCCTGGGTCTCTCAAATTGACGCTGCCCAGGGGCTCTCAACGCGATTTTTCGGGCGAACACATCCAGTGAGAAGAGGGACGGTGGTGCAATTTTCGGGAGAGGAAGCTTAGTCGTACTCATACGAGCTCGAAGGTCGACTCTGAGTTCGACTCCAGTTTAGGGATCTGATTTCACAATCGGAGAGAAAGCTGGAGTCGAATCCATATCTAATTTCACAATTGGTGGGAACGATTGGAAAGATCTTGGTCTCGCCGGCGACGGATGATAAACTGATCAATTTGGTGCTCGATTCTGGAAAAATGATTCAAATCTATGAGTATGGTTTCTTTAGTTGGGTTATCCAATGTTCCCTGGGCTTAATGAGCAATTAAGAGGCTCAATGAATAGATTGCTATTTTTTTTTATTACCTGATAGATTACTAAATAGTTTATGATAAACTGATCAATTAAGAGACATCGTCAACGGGATCCAACCGGAGAAAATGAAGTTGTTGCTGTGATAGAGAAGAGGAGAGAGAAGCAAGGAGAGGTTGAGGGGAGGGTAGATTTGTAATTTTACTATATTTTAAATTTATTTATATACAAATACAACTGTGCCCTTGATCCATTACTTATAATCAATATACAATGGACGGTTAAATGGTCAATTCATAATCATCAAATAGTTGTATTTGTTTTTTAATTTTAATTTTTATTAGAAAAGACAAAATTTCCCTCCAATTATATTACTAATGAATGTTTAAATGAGGGTAAAAGAATAATTTGCAATATCAAAATTAAAACGAAACCGATTTGGTCGAAGCTGGAAATTTCAAGTCGGTCAGACCATTTCAGAAGAGTGGTACAGTTTTGAAAATTTTAAAAATGAGGGGCAAAATCGTCATTTAACAAAAAAAGAGTTTCTAATAGTGATAAATGCTTTCATTTTGGTGACCTATAGAGTTATAAAAAACTTTAGGTCTACCTATGTGATAATCGTGTTTCTCCAGGTATACCTACGTGATATTATCCCTTGTATAAACTTACAAAATAAAAACACATTTATGCGTTAAAGAATGGCTTCAAATTCCCCTATCACATCAGTCTTAGTCTTTGATTATCCCGTGAGGTATATTTGTTAAAAGAGTTCTTAGTAACTACTGTTTTATCTTTTCATATTGTAACTCTCTATAAACACACACTCGCACATAGAGACCAGGTTTAAACGTTGAACCTTATACAAATTGTTCGAACTACTAATGTAGCGTCGATGTAGAACATATGTAGTTACCAATTCAATTACTACCATTAATACACTAACTACCATAGTGATGCGGCTGCATCAATACTATATTTAACACGCTATTTTCATCCCGTTAAAGGTTTAATTGTCCTCTTACATTTTATTTTACCGCTATTTATGTCACATATGTTTTCACGGTGTTTTCGAGTGTGCATGTACATGTTTAGGTCAAAATGGGCTAAAAACGGAATTTCCTAGATATCGAGCAGAAAAGAGACCAGATCACGGCCGTTACATCCTTATGCCCTGGCGTGTCATTTGGACACATAGACCTAAGAACTATAAGCAAAAAGTGGGAAATTGAGCAGAAATCGAAAAAGCAAATCCTGAAACAAAGCTGAAACTTCTGAGTGCCACAGATTTTGCGTTTGAACTTCGTTTTGGGCGCATGATATATCAAAACGACTGGAATTCAAAGATTTTCAATTTTGAAGGAAGATGTTTTGGCCAATTCCAACTTTTAGAAATGACACGACCTAAAATGTCACGCCGTGACATTAGGGCGTGACATGACCCCGAACTCTTTTCTTCCTTGGCGCGCATAAAAAGCAAAACTAGAAAGCCGTGTCACTCCCCACATGTCACGGTGTGACATTGGGGCGTGACATGGGTCCGCCAGATCTATAAATTGACGCAGAAACGAGGAAAAAGGAGAGCTTCGATCATTAGGGTTTCTTCCACAGAGAGTTACGACCAGAGACGTTCAAGGAGGGTTCGAGGCTTCGAGAGGAGGTTGAGCACTCGTTGAAGGCGGATTGTGAGCATAAGGATCGAAGGCATCGAAGATCAAGTCATAAATCGAAGGGAAATCGACCAATTTGACGGAATCCGACTCCAACGGATTAGGGTTTCATCGTTCTTTCTTCTTCTCTTTCTTGTGAACTTGAATATTGAATGCTCTTTAATTTTTGCACCATGATTGTTGGCTAAACCCAATAATCATAAGTGATAGGGTTTGATACATAGATTTTGAGATTTATTTTAAAAGTTTGGATTTTTATGCATGCGTGCTTATGATTATGAATTTATTATGATTGTTGATTGCTGAGAGGTAGTTTATAATCATTATGTTGTTATGATGCCGAGTTCGAGAGGATCGTTGGATAACTGACAAGTAGAAACATAGGGGGTTTGAGAGGACCCTTATCCCATAATTGTTGTTTGATTGCAGAGTCGGGGTGTCGCTAGTTCGATAGAATAGTTGGCACGTCGACTCTAGTTTTGTTCGCGCCGAGAGGCGGAACTGATATATTTGCGGACATAGGATAACATTGTATTGCATGATTATATTTGCTTTAAATGATTGATTGAACTTGACATGTATTCCATAGCACCCATGGTGCCTCTATTTATCTGGTTACTCTTTTGATCATTCGCTCTTTACTTTATTCACATATTTTACTTAACAATCTAAATCACCTTCTGAAACATTATCTTTTTATTTTCTTGCATAGATAATTGAAATTGGAACTGAATTGACCAATTACTGGTCCTTGCAGATTTGTCCTTGTACTTATCAGGTTTTTATCACTTGAAACGACCGCGTGCACTTTCACGTATTCGTGAGCTCGTGGACCACTGTCTACGGGCCCAACACATAGGAATATAAACTTAACAGAAACCCTAATCTTTGGAAAAACATAACCTTAATTTTTGGAATTGAAAACATAAATTTTAGAAATAGAAAGTCTAAAGTGAAGAAAATATACCTATTGTTGTTAATCACCCTCCATTTGTATTGGTGGTGGCGAGATCTGAGATGGAAGCCCGATTTAGGTCTCTGTTTATAGATAACTCAATCTTCAAGTCTCTCTCCTTGCGAGTGTAACACCCATGATGCGATTGGTGTCCACAATCGCACCGTATCAGGGAGGACGTGAATCATTGTTCATCAAGTATTTTTGACTGCAAATATGGGTCGATTTCACATGGATCAAATTGGGGTTCGTATTCAATTAATCTGTATTTGAATCGTGTAAAGGAAATGAAATGACACAAAATTTTTTGTTGTGTGTAAAGGTGAGATCTCAATCAAGCAATCACAAAATGTAACAGTCAAACAGGTATAAAAGTTGGTCTTCGATTCAATTAACTAGCAGCCACAGGTGCTAGACCGACAGCTTAATGCCAATCCAATTTCAGAGTTCAAGTGAATCATGCAATGTTAAAGGGTCTACGCTATAAATATACTACTCGCCTCTCAACATTACGTAGTGCCTAATTTCGGATCGATAACCCTCTCGGGAATTATGATCGGTCCTCCACAACAATCAACCAGCGATTTTCGTACCAAGGCGTCGAATCTAGGACCGACCCCTTGGTTTTACTTATAGCCGGTTCTCAATTATCCCTCTCGGGATTAACCTCGAACTCAATTCATAAATATCAAGTAGCTAATTTCACATTCAAGTTTAAAGCAAGCAGGATCCGAAATTCAACAAATGCGTAACTTCAAATTAACTCATGAAAGTAGGTTCACATCAACGTTATAAGTATAACACCCATGATTAGGGATTTTTAGTCCATAATCACGGTGAAATACAGAAATCACGATGAGAAATAATAGGTCAAGAAGTGAAGAAAGTCTAAGAACACTCTTAATCTCTACGAAGAGATGGAGGCTTATGCAATCTTCAACTACGATCATGTCCTTGATTTCTTGCTAGCTTGCGTATTTGATGGTTGGTGATGGAGATTTAGGCTTTAAATTTCGTCCGGCGCTGCTGTGGAATTGGTGTCTGTCCCAAAAAGTCGGATCTTCTGCAATTAGGGCGAATCTGCGTTTTATACTGCAGAAGTAGCACGGCTCCCCCTGTTCCTTCTTGTTGTTCCTCTTTGCTGCTAGAAAGCCCAATTTTCTTCAGGTTTTCTCCATTTTTCACCTGAATTATGCACATATGCACCAAATCTACCCAAAGGCGTAAAGTGGTACAAAAAGCTCTAGAAATCCACATACGAGGGGAATTAGGCACTTAAATGTGGGTAATGAGGTGTCGAAATGTACTTTGAGTAGATCCACATCAGAGTCTGCATTCCCACTCCTCCTCTTATGCTTCCAGTCACAACGGTAAGAATATTTGACGGAGATCCCCATATTAAATGTGGAGGATACGTTTTCAGGAAACAACATTTGGGGCTCGACGTCGAAGATCCCCGTATTAAATACGGAGGATCCATTTTTGGTGAAGGGCGACCACGGAGAGTAAGAGAGGGAAAGATTTTAGAGAGAAAACTTGAGAGTGGAGAGGAGTGTCAGAGAGAGAAAGAAGAGAGAGTTTTGATGTTAGCCTTTGGGGTTGATGGGATGGGTCGATTGAGATGGACGATTTCTGATGATGAAGAACGACGGTGTGAGACTGTGAGAGACAAGAAGAAAGCTTTTCCAAACCTTGAAGTAGAGAGAAAGATAGAGACGAAAGAAAAATAATCACTATCATTTTGATTTTGGGAACTGAATCAGTGCATGAGAGGAGTATGAGAGAAGACAAAGAGATGGTGGGTAAGAGCCTGGTGACACACATATGGACGAGAATCTTCCGCGTGGAAGGATGACAACTGTTGATGCAGTTTCATCAACGACTCCAATTGCCCTACATATCTCTGGGTCGACCACTCCCGATCAATCCGATTGATCGCGGTTTATGTCTTCAAAATCGATAACCGAATCGTCCTAGGTTCCAGAATTCGAAACCGAAACTATCCTGGTTTTGTCCGGTTTTGGTTCTGCTCGGTCTGTTTCTTTCCGATTCCGATCAACTTCCCGGTTCCCGACTGAAATTGAGCACCTTTAGTATCCGCCCAATGTCCACCTCGCTGCCACTCACCCATCTCATTCTTATCTTACATAACATAATCGGATAGGCAATTCAGAATAAGGTGAAAATGAGAAATAAGTTAATTAAACGGTGACGCATGGGCCATTGTATAGACTTGGTTCATTCATTCGCACAAGCAGTTTTCAAAATACCCCTCCCCACACCAATATTTACGATGCTATCCCCCGCCTCTTCCTCTCCTTCCTCCATCCATATAAACAACGGTCTGTCTCCATTATTTGGAACAAAACAGCCCAAAGATCTCGAAGCGATGAGGGAGATCCTACACATCCAGGGAGGGCAATGCGGGAACCAGATCGGGTCCAAGTTCTGGGAGGTGATCTGTGGCGAGCACGGCGTCGACGCCACCGGCAGGTACAGCGGCGACTCCGACCTCCAGCTCGAGCGCATCAATGTCTACTACAACGAGGACTCCGGAGCCCGCTACGTCCCTCGCGCCGTCCTCATGGATCTCGAGCCAGGGACCATGGACAGCATCAGATCCGGCCCCTTCGGCCACATCTTCCGCCCCGATAACTTCGTTTTCGGCCAGTCCGGCGCCGGAAACAACTGGGCCAAAGGTCACTACACCGAGGGAGCGGAGCTCATTGACTCCGTTCTAGATGTTGTTCGCAAGGAGGCCGAGAACTGCGATTGCTTGCAAGGTAATTCATCTTTTCATTTCTCTCTCTCTTAATGCCTCTGCTCCGGAATTCCTCGTTATGTAGTTTGATACGTTTTCGGAATTTGATTTGATTGATCTATGAGGTTACGAGATGTGAAATTAGGTCATACTACTCATAATGTTCATTATATTTTGAGAATCTCGTTTGGAATGTGTTATTGGATGTTCTAATTCAGCTTTAATCTGTGAATTTGGGATCTGTGGTTACCGATTCCTAAATTGGTAGTGTTGTTATCATATGCCATTTCCATTTGATTTATATTTATGTGTTCAAATCAATTTCTCCTCTATTCTACCATACTTTATGGTGACTGAGGTGTTGAACAATGAATCTTGTGATTATGCACCATCAATAAAGATTTGGGATATCACAGTTTGACTTAAATATTAATGAATCCAAACAAAGCATTAAGCATATCAAATGTGTATTGTGATACTATTGGTTAGCTGATATTATTCTGTAAGGTGAACTCCTAAAAGAAATGTTGCCAAAAAGAACTTCGTTCTTTCTCTACTGCCAGACCTGCTAAGACTTTTATTTCTGTTTCTATGATCTATGATGTAAGCATGTAGGGTCTATAGATTTTTTACTGTTTCATAAGGGCTTTCTTATATCAAATCAATGGACTCAATCATCCATGTTCCTGTATTCAATTTTTTATTGTTTGTTTGGTTGTTACGAAGAGTTGTGCAAAATTGAGCTGTTATCAGGCCCACTTGTGAAGGAAACAAATTATGGACATCAATATCATTTAAATTTTTTGATGTAATGTTAAATGGAAAATATCTTCTTAAGTTATAATTTTTATTTTCCAACAACATTATGTTTGACTGCACCTAATACCTATTCACTTTGGTGGCATTGCAAGATTGCAATGACTTAAACTGCTACCCATTAATTAGTGTGGATTTACCAAAATTTAGATAGCTCCATTAAGAGTGAAATCATCAAACCTTATATGAAAACATAATGAAATCATTACTGAGGCAATCTTGTTCCATCTTGTAGCATGATTTCCATGATATTTGAACTTTGAAGTTACGGGCAACTTTTCATCAAAAGGTGAAGTTGTATGTTGAATCGTCATTTCTAGTTAGAAGCCAACTATTCAATTATAGGGGCTGGGTGGAGATTGAGTTTATTGATTAACTTGCTGCTCTGTGAACTGTATATATTACTCTGTAAATGGACTGACTTACATGTTTGTTCTGATTGCTATTCAACCAGGTTTCCAGGTATGTCATTCTCTTGGGGGAGGCACAGGTTCTGGAATGGGAACCCTCCTGATCTCAAAAATCAGAGAGGAGTACCCGGACAGGATGATGCTCACATTCTCTGTCTTCCCTTCTCCCAAAGTGTCTGACACAGTTGTTGAGCCATACAATGCAACCCTCTCAGTGCACCAATTGGTAGAGAATGCAGATGAATGCATGGTTCTTGACAATGAAGCACTTTATGACATTTGTTTCAGAACCCTAAAACTCAGCAATCCGAGCTGTAAGTATTAAATCATTTTGAAGCCTATAATTAAAAACGTATCTGTATTGTGATATTTATGTGAAAACTTTCCCTCTGATATCTCTTGGTTACAGTTGGTGACCTAAACCACTTGATCTCTGCAACAATGAGTGGGGTAACATGTTGCCTCAGGTTCCCGGGACAGCTGAACTCAGACCTTCGTAAGTTGGCTGTGAACCTGATTCCCTTCCCAAGGCTCCACTTTTTCATGGTGGGATTTGCACCACTCACCGCCCGAGGGTCACAGCAGTACATTTCCCTTACTGTCCCGGAGCTAACACAACAAATGTGGGATGCAAAGAATATGATGTGTGCTGCCGATCCCCGCCACGGTCGGTACTTGACTGCCTCGGCCATGTTCAGAGGAAAGATGAGCACTAAGGAGGTGGACGAGCAAATGATCAACGTGCAGAACAAGAACTCTTCATACTTTGTGGAGTGGATTCCTAACAACGTCAAGTCCAGTGTGTGTGACATTCCACCAACTGGCCTGAAAATGGCATCCACATTTGTTGGGAACTCTACATCAATTCAGGAAATGTTCAGGAGGGTGAGTGAGCAGTTTACAGCCATGTTTAGGCGCAAGGCATTTTTGCATTGGTACACTGGGGAAGGCATGGATGAGATGGAGTTCACGGAAGCAGAAAGCAATATGAATGATTTGGTTGCAGAGTACCAGCAATATCAGGATGCTACTGTGGATGATGAGGAAGAGTATGAGGAAGGCGAGGAAGAGTATGAAAACTAAAAACAGACTAGAAACTAAGTGGATGAGGTCAGCGTTCTTGGCCATGTATTTCTCATTTCTCATCCATATTTCATTCTAAACCAATGGGATCATTATATGTTTACTGTTCTTCATTTTATTATATGCTTATAGAGATGTTTGCGGGCTTTCTACTAAAATATCTTTAGAATCTCCTTAGTACATGTGTCTTTTTGAGATATATTCATAATTGTTCAAGTATATGTTGATGATCGAAATATTTTGAAACTCATGAAAAGGTTTGTTAGGGCAAAGTAATCTTGATATCTGCAAGCCTGAGTATATGACAAATGAATAAAGTTATTATAAGGGGTTATCAAAACATGACAAAAATTTGGACATTATGAAGGCCTATTTTCATGGTATATTAAATGACAAAAAATGTTGAGAATGCTTGTGACTTACTGGATTCAGTTACAAATTATGAACATCCAAGGGTAGTAGTGTTGTGAGCATTGCCATTTGTTTGTGGGTGTTATGTAAACTTCCCTAGGTCACTTCACATGTGTACCCTAATTTTATTACAAATCTTCCACTGAATTGAAAGTGTGAGCAATCTGTCGTGTCTTGCCTTTCAGACCAATAAGTCGGGCAACCTCAACCACGGATCCAAATTAGAGATATGTTTCGTCATCCTCCTGTATATAGTCGTCGAAAATAAAAAAAAGAAAGCAAAGGAGAGTGCAGAGAGAGGGTAAAGAAGGGATTGAATTGGGGAGAGGAGCTTTGTATTGCTTTTTTCGTTGGATTAGCAGACTATGTGTTTTTTTTATCAGCGAAAAGAAATGTAATATAACAAAAGAAAAGAGGCACAATCTCGAAGAGAGAACCACAAACTCCAAATACAAAGGATACAAATAGATCAAGGAAAAGGGCTCGAGATAATATAAAACAAAGAGTAGAGTAAAGTGCTATGGGATGAAAGCCAAAGAAGTCGTAGAGTAGACCCGGGTTTATTCGTTCATGAGTTGGATCTCAGCAATAAGATCTTCCTCATTCTCAAGAACCGTAAAACCCAATTTTTTTTGGTTTTTTCAAAGAGTCCTCAGCAAGTTTTCTTGAATTTGGAACAACGGGAGGAGGAATTGGAAGCAATTTCGGAAGGGTCCTATGGTCTCAAACGAAGAGAAAAATTTGAACTCTTCTTTCGAAACCGTAAGAAAGAGGCAGATGAGTGAGGGGCAGAACTACTCCAACGTTTGCTTCTTCGGGTAGACTATGTGCTTATGAAATAAATATATAAATGAGAGAAAATGGATGGAAACAAATAGAAATTTTTCTTAAAATCCAATCGATGCTTTTAATCTAGGGCTACAAATTTAATATCATTTTATGTTGAGAAATTATTCCCAATTATCGGTAATTGAATCTTATCGAAAAATAACTCCACTCTTATGTCAAAGTTGCACATATTATTCCCCACTAGTCTCCGTATCGCAGACACCTTGACCTATTTCGGTGTTCAATGTCTTGGGGCACCGAAGCACGTAATACCCAGGCATATGTGATTTCGGCCTAATGTTTTCGTGTATAACTTGTGTTCAAAAACTCGATGGTTCACGGGATTCTACAATTCACACCAAATTTGAATTTCGCTACGTTCTTCATCGCATGTCGTCTATGTCCCGCGAACGGGGCAGTCTGCGCATGTTGCTTCATTTTGATTCCTTAGAGCGGACCACTCAGAGAGTTCGCTGTTTTTCGGAGGCAAGAGCTTTCGCCCTATCCCTGACATTGGTTTCGAAGGGCGTGAGGGACCCTTCTTCCCACCGTTTGTTTAATTTTCAAAATTAGACTATTATCCACTATTTTATTTTTTGACTTTAAATTACATGAAATTATTTTAATTACAGTGATATCATGTTTCTCAAATATATTACTAGTGTGGTATTTATAATATGTTATGAAATAACTAAAACCGATTTATATACAAAATTTTAAATATAGAATAATATATTTTATGTGAACATATGAATTTATAAATCATGCAAGGAAAATTAAGCTTTCACAGAAACTTTAGTAGCTTGCACAAAAGTAGAAGATTAAGCTTTCAGAAAAGAAAATTAAAAATGCCACATGATAAACCTCCTCAAAAGATCAAGAATTTTAGTAGTTTGCAACACTTGCAATTGCAAGCCGGACAATCAACACACAGAACCAAATGATCACTCGTTTGTTGTGGGCCCTGCAAAACCACAAATATGCATATTTTTCCATTCACAATTACATTAGTCATCGGTATGTGTACAGGAAAAAATAATAATCAAGAATATCCGAGTAAAATGACTGTATTCTTTTGTACTGATATTGTTTGGATCAATAAATAAATAATGCAGTTTTGGACCTTAGTCATATATATGACATGTAGAGTGTCGTGTAGATGAACAGAACATATAAAAGCATATATTGTTTTATTTGGTCAATGAAACCTGGCGAGTGAACATGTCGACCCCAAATTGGCAGGCCAACTCAGTATCTTGAACAAGCATTGTCGACCGATCTTGCGGAGGCCATAAATTTTTCATCTGAAGTCCAAATGGAGTGAAACTTATGTCAAATTAAAGAGGACTAGAAGGTTACAAAGTTGAACAAGACGACTGTGGAGTATAAGATATTCTCAATGTCCAAATTCGCAGGTTGATTTCAGCAACATGAGACACAGTAGGTGAAGGCATAACTGTCAACCAAACTTGTGGGGGGTCATAACTCTCATCCGGAGGCCAAATACAATGAAGTTTTTACCAAATGAAAGAGGACCGAAAGGGTTAAAGTTTTGAGGAATGAAGTTTTCGCACTAGAGGCATAGTTTGGGATTTGTGGGCCCTGCAATATGACAGACCTACGTGAATTTTAGGTAGAAAGACCTGTAATTTCATGCCTCCGCTTAAGTGTTTTGGTATAAAAGCTCACATAGAGTTCTAAATATTAGAGTTTCGTCAGTTTAGTAGTGTAGAGTAAAGCTAGAGGAGAGAGAGGAAGATCTGAGGAGCAGGGAGATGGAAGAAGGAGAACTCGGCGCCTAAACAGACAAATTCCGGTGGAGGTTTTTCTCAATTTTTTCGTGCTCCAAGTTCATGTATTAGAATTAGTTTGTTGTAGTTGGATTCGAGTTTTGAAATGCTAGGATATTTGATATCTACGTCGTCATGTTAAGAAATGTATTTGAGTTATAAAATAATAGAGGATTTTTGTACATTTATTTTCTTACTAGAGGCCCTCTCAAAAAAATCTAACCGAGATTTGATCCAGCAACCTTTCTCCACAGAATCCTGACAGTAAAAATGGATGTCATCTACCAAAAACAAGTGTGAAACAATTGGGACATCCCTCGTAGTTCTACCCATATAATGCCAATCATTAGACTCATATTTGGAAATGAGAAATGACAATCCCTCCCCGCACAAAATAAACAAATAAGTTGAGAGCGGACTCCCAAACATATTCCCCTTAAATGAGATAGAACCGATTATCAGTCCACTAGTCACCAGGCCAGGACATGCCTCACTCCTTGCTCATTACATTAAAAAAGGGAAAATTGCAAGAAGTCTCATTATAATTTTGTTTTTTGCACAAACTCTCATTTCAATGTATTTTAACAAAAACTCTCATTCACTCATGATCATTTTTGCAAAATCTCTCCCTTACTCGTGTTCATTTTTGCACCGTCCGGATATGATTCCGGTTATGATTCTTAAAATGGAGAACCGAGGAGTCCGGTCCGATTCTTGACCGGTTCGGTCTGGTTCTGGACTCATGCCCGCCCTTAAACGTGCTAACTCAAACGTCCAACACTTAAGTGACATTTCCGTTAACTTTCATGTATTTGCACCGACGGTGCAAATTTGAACATGAGTGAGGGAGAGTTTTTGTAAAAATACAGTGAAGTGAGAGTTTGTGAAAAAAACTAATTATAAGGAAATCTTTTGCAATTTTATCTTTAAAATAATACCATCATAATGTATGTAATTTTTTTTTTGGGTTGGGTGTATGGAAGTTGATACTCAGAATTGGAGATTATGGGAAAATAGGAAAATCAAATTTGGCGCTTGGGGATTGGGCGGTAGTGATTGTTCCTAAAAAATATGAAATCATATATTAGAATTCCTATATTATATGCGGCTGCATGTCTCCTTACAAACCCTGTCCGGTAATTCAAATTCACTGTCTCAATAACCATAGAAACATAATAGGCATTACCCAAAATGAGGTGAAGGTTGAAAACAAAAGCTTGTAAAGAGTGAGTAATCACAAACAATACAATACAATACAGAGAGAGTCACGACACGAAAGGGAGTTATTTTCTGACAATGAAGGCAACGGGTTGGCCCATTCAAGCGTTGCAGACATGGGTTCGGCGGCAACCACCAAAGGTGCAGGTGTCCCTGGCCGCGGCCGCCGGAATAGCCGCCCTCATGTTCCTCAGGATGATTGTCGACGACCACGACAACCTCTTTGTCGCTGCCGAGGCTGTCCACGCCATCGGCATCTCCGTCCTCATCTACAAGCTCACCAAGGAGAAGACTTGTGCCGGTCTGTCCTACCCTTCTCAATCTCAAGTCTATTTTCTTTAATTTTTGGGTTTTCCTTTATTTATCAATGTCATGATTGTTCCATAGTGCACCAACTATTAGAGCATTCACATCTATAATGTCTTTGTTCTATTTTCAAAACTTAAAAGGTTATCGAGTTCATTTGCATATACAAATATAGAAGATATATTTACGGGAAAGTCAAGAAACTAACTCAATTAACAATTTATATGTGCAGGAATTTCACTAAAGTCACAAGAACTAACGGCTCTGTTCTTAGCTGTCAGGCTTTATTGCAGTTTTGTGATGGAATATGATATACACACAGTGCTTGATTCGGCTACTTTGGCGACTACCCTTTGGGTTATTTATATGATTCGGGTTAATCTCAAATCCACTTATATGTCTGACAAAGATAACTTTGCCCTTTATTATGTGGTATGTATGTTACAATCATTTTCATTTTCATTTCACAGTAGTATCTCATTTACTTAGGAATTCTCTGTTGTCTGATCACCTGATCTTGATTCAGGCAATACCTTGTGCTGTTCTATCTATACTTATTCATCCATCCACACAGCATCACATTTTCAACAGGCTGTGCTGGGCTTTTTGTGTTTATCTTGAAGCTGTTTCGGTACTCCCACAGCTACGTGTCATGCAGAACACAAAGGTATACCTTGAATTTTATTCATTATTTATGGTGAATATCATTCAACTCATGTTTATCTTTTCAGATTGTTGAACCATTCACTGCACATTATGTATTTGCACTTGGAGTTGCAAGATTCCTAAGTTGTGCACATTGGCTTCTCCAGGTTTGAACTTTAGATATCAGCATACATATATACTATAGAAGTTTTGGTGATTGTGATTGTGTGTTAAATGACATGACAGGTTATCGATACGCGAGGGCGGCTGCTGACTGCTCTGGGTTATGGGCTGTGGCCTTCAATGGTTCTCCTCTCCGAGATCGTCCAGACTTTCATTCTTGCTGATTTCTGTTACTACTATGTCAAGAGGTAATCTACTTCGTTCATTACCCTTTTTCTTCATTACATGTTCAATTAAATCAATGTTTTCATCTTCTTCTTCATTCTTGTTGCAGTGTTTTTGGTGGACAACTTGTTCTCCGCCTCCCATCAGGAGTGGTGTGAAGTGAACTCTGTTTCAGACAATCTCTCCTGAGGTATGAAGTATTAGCAATCAAATGTAGTTTGTATATTACTATGTATATATAGGATGGGATTATTCATATCAACCCCTCCAAAATCGTCTCAACTTTGTTGCACAAGAGAAGTGATTAGCATTTAACAAGATGTAGTTTATTTTTTTGTATATTCTGTATAATGTAGTATGTGGAGATTGATTCTATTACACAAATCATATTTCAGCTAATACTACTAAATGTGTCCTGAATTTGGATAATTTTATTTGTGTTTATGTATCATGCACATATTGTATTACAAGTTATGTTGGTTTATATGGGTTGACAGGTAAAATTGTGTTCAATAACCATATTAAAATTCTAACATATTGTCCCTGAGGGAACACTGCAACGGTATTGGCGGTATTGGTGGAGAGGTATTGGTTTTAAACCCCGTTGTGGTTAGGGTGGAAAAGGATTAAAAAGTAGATTTATGATATAATATAATTACAAAAAGAAAATTCAAACATATTAGTTATGCTCAATCTGCATGACATGTTTATTTATGTTGAGTTTCACTATACATGTTTATACTTAGATTGTATTCAAACACGTTTAACTTGTGTTGTGTTATGTATTTCATCATCTCTATTTTTATTTTATGCTCATATACTAATATATTCATGTGATAGTAATTAACTTATACTTTCAAAAAGAAAATGATATTAATTTTGAAATATTAAATTTTAAAATATATATATTTCCTTTCAAATACAGTAATTGATTTATGAAA
Source organism: Geranium brycei (assembly GCA_036897365.1). Lineage (NCBI taxonomy): Eukaryota > Viridiplantae > Streptophyta > Magnoliopsida > Geraniales > Geraniaceae > Geranium > Geranium brycei. Next base: position 2,085 of record JAYMTP010001130.1, on the reverse strand, counting down.
GTCACGGCAAATTAGAATTTAGAAGAAAAATGTAGTAAACTTTCAGCAGCTACAAAAGGGCATTGATAACTTCTCTTTATACAAAAATTCTTTACTTGTCCAAACATAGCTAGTCCAATTGGAAGGTCATCTTCATTATGTCCATTTACAATTTCATCACAAATTTGTTTGACCAATTTATCAATTATTTAATAACATCGTGTATCAAGATTTGTGCTCGACTATGCTACAATGAAGCAACATAACACCAAATTTATGATTATTGTATCATCAATAGGCTCAAGACCAACCCTTATGTAGAAGAGAGGCACGTGGGATAAATAAATACTGCAAGAAGACTTCAACATACTGTATTCTCATCACCTAAAGAAAGGATGCAGCAAACAACTAATCAGACATGTAGAAATATTGTTTCCTGCATTGTAAAAGTCATTTTGTATGCTTTGAAGTTCTATGCTCACTCTATGATCCACCCAAATTGTGATGTAAGACAATCAAGAAATGGATCATGAAATAGTACAGTACCTCTAAAGTTTTTTTCCAGAAATAAACTCTAACAATCTGAATACACAGCAAATAATTTCCATATCGCACTTTCCACTAGTACAGTAAATGGATCATGAAATATATTAACAAATTGAAAGAACTAAAATCTTAAAATATATATATAAGCTGAATCGGGAATTCCAATGATGTTTTCTTTAGAAAAAGTCTTCATTCTAGCTTCTCTAATTCCCCCATTCTCTCTATGATTGCCTGTAAAAGTTCGAATCTGTGAGTCCAAAAGAAATTATTGGCAAAAATCGTGCAACTTGAAAAAGAATCCTTCATGTGGCCTGTTGTTGCCTAAAAATCAATAGAGTAGGGACACTAAGATTTGATACTTCAATGAGAAAGAAATATAAGCTAGGAGTTGGAAAATGAAGTCAGGTGTGCTTTTCCATCTTTATAATTAGTGTGGTAGAGAGCAATGTGATCAGCCAAAATATAAAATAAAAACATCTATTACCTTCTTGCTGGTTTCTTGAAGCTCCCCAGCGAGAATGAATTCGTCAAGTATCAGATATACCTTCAACCAAAGGAAACAGACAAAATTAGGGATCAACACAAATGCATAGAGACACATGTACTTGAACAAAATTAATATTCTTGTAGAAACATTTATACAATAAACAGTAGCAATATCATCTCCAAGATGATTGAGTGCGCGAAACTTCTAACATGCTTAACACGACTACAATGTACATCAGAAGACACCAACCATGCAATGCAAATGCAATATAAAAATGGGAAAATGGCAAAAACATGCTCTATACTATCACAGTTTTGCAAAAAGGTGCTGTGTACTTTGTTAATGGCAAACATGTGCTGTGAACTTTGATTTTTTGTGCAAAATGTGTGTAAATGACAAAATTACCCTTAACTGGAAGAATTATTTTTGAAATAAAAATACGTACTTTTCAAAGTTTATCTGAAAATATCTTTTAACTAAAATTTTTATAATAAATAATTGTAATTTCATTTTTTAGTTAAATTAATTTTAAGTTAAAATGTATTTTTTTTAAATGTAGTTCTTAATATTATGGGTAATTTCGTCATTTTGTACAAATACACACATTTTGCACAAAAAATCAAAGTTCACAACACCTTTTTGTCATTAACCAAATACACAGCACCATCTTGCAAAAGTGTCATAGTATAGGGCATGTTTTTGCCATATTCCCATAAATAATTTAACATGAATAGGGTAACATAGACGAAACATGCATTTTCACAAGTCAATTCCCTAAACTGATGAAAGCATCAGCCCTTTGTAAATTTGTCGTGCCTCTCATGACACATTTATTACGCAACATGCTTATTTATGCTACTCATATAAGTGCTGGGAACCTGTAGTGTTTATAGTTCCAATTTGCCATGTGATGCAATGTGTGTGTATGTGAAGGAACAAAGGTTCACCCATTGTGTACCACCACAGAAGCAGAAGTGTGCATGAAGCATCACAGCTTTATGGATACCAAAATGATACGAGTCCTATCCCAAATAATATATTAGGTATTTAATTATTAATATTTGGATATTATC
>JAYMTP010001129.1:0-26197 GCA_036897365.1 Geranium brycei | reverse complement strand
CCTAACATATAGTTTTGAGCTATTAAGGACAAAAGTCCAACCTCACATCAACTGATGGAATCCATCGGATGCGGCTCAGAGGCACCACCAATCAATGGCTATGGATTTATCAGACACAAGATCCATCAAGTGTGTATCAATAGCACCACCGAAAACTGGCTATGGATTTGCTAAAGCCGGGATCCATCAAGTGTGCCCCTGCAACACCGCTGAGAACTAGCTATGGAATCTTTATATGAGAACCATGAAGTGCGTCTCACTCGCACTACCAAGAACTGGCTATGATATCTCAATCGTTATCACACACCATAGAGATTACAATCAAGACTCATATGCTTTTGCTCACCCACTAGTAAGTATCTGACATATTATCTTGATGTAAGGGTACAAGCCCCATCTCCATCGACATATCAAGGACAATCTTCCTTGACAATCCCTTTGTAAAAGGGTCGGCATGATTTCTTTCAGATCTCACAAATTTCAAAGAAATCACTCCATCACTCAGAAGTTGCCTAACTACACCGTGTCTGATACGAATATGTCCATTGTTACCATTGTAGACATTATTCTTGGCCACGCATATAGCTGCCTGCGAGTCACAGTGCAACGAAACAGGCATAACCTATCGTCCCCATACTGGCACATCTGCCAGTAGGTTCCTCGACCAATCTGCTTCTTGCCCAGCCAGTTCTAGGGCAATGAACTTAGATTCTATGGTGGATCGTGCTATACAAGTCTGTTTAGAAGACTTCCACGAGATAGCACCTCCACCTAAGGTGAACACATAGCCACTAGTTGAGCTTACTTCATCAGTATTAGAAACCCAGTTAACATCACAGAATCCTTCCAAGACGCCAGGGTACTTTCTATAATGTAGGGACCAACCGGATGTCCCTTTCAAGTACTTCAATAGGCGATGAAGTGCTCTCCGGTGCTCATCACTAGGGTTATGGGTGTACCGACTTAGCCTACTAACCGCGTAGGTTATACCTGGTCGGGTACAGTTCATGAGGAACATCACAATCCCTACAACTTTAGCGTAATCTGTTTGTGAAACACTTTCACCCAGATTCTTTACGAGAAGTACACTCGAATCATAGGGAGTTCGAGCAGGCACCACATCAAAATAGTCGAATTTCTTCAACACATTCTCCACATAATGAGATTGACTTAGGGAGATATCTTTAGGAGTTCTCAGCACTTTAACTCCTAAAATAACATCTACTTCTCCTAGGTTATTCATCTCAAATTTTGATGACAGAAATTGTTTGGTTTTGCTAATAACAACAACATTGCTACCAAGAATTAACATGTCATCAACATAAAGGCAAATCACTACATAATATGATCCTATTGTCCTGGAGTACACACATGAGTTAGAGTTGTTGGTAGAGTAGCCACCTTTAACCAGGGTGCTTGCATATTTTTTGTACTATTTTGGTGTTTGCTTTAACTTATACAGAGATTTCTTTAGCCGACACACCTTATTCTCCTGACCTCCTGTCACAAACCCCTATGGTTGAGACATATAAATCTCCTCCTCAAGATCCTCATTCAAGAAAGTGGTTTTGACATCCATCTGATGTATAACCAAATCATGAATAGCTGCTAGTGTGATTAATGATCTAATCGAAGCAATCTTGGTAACAAGTTAATAAGTGTCGAAGTAATCCACGTCCTCCTTCTATGTGAAACCTCAAACTACGAGTCTTGCCTTGAACCTTTCCATTATTCCATCAGGTCTGAGTTTCTTCTTAAATATCCACTTACAGCTAATGGGTTTACAACTCTTAGGTAAATCAGATAAAAATCATGTTTGATTTGACACGATAGAGTCTAGTTCACTCTTAATAGCCTTTTTCCAAAAGACAGCGTCGACATACCTCATTGCCTCCTCATACGTTTTTCGATCATCTTCTATCAGGTATGTCGAGACTAGTTCGTCACTCACCAAGTCCACGCTAGAAGCTTCCGCAAAGAATGATGTGATAAAGTCGTCACCATAGGATTTCTCAAACCTTAGTCCTTTTTTTTCTTTTTTTTCTGATCATCCTTAGTCCTTTACTTCTTCTTGGTTCCTCAGTAGGAGTTTCAAAAGTAGAGTCTTCACCAAGCGATGGGGAAACGTCTGATATCGAAGGGAGGGCAGGAGCCTCATTACCAACAATTTTCTTCAGCAGAAAAATATGCTCAAAGAATACGACATCTTTAGCCTCAGATATAGATCTATCATGTAGGGACATGAATCTATAAGAAACATTGTTCTGAGCATAACCTATGAACACACGATCATAGGTTTTAGGTCCAATATTAGTTCTCTTGGGGTCAAGTAGGCCCACATTGGCCAAACACCCCCACACTCTCAAAAAACTCAAGTTAGAAGCATGAGCCTTCCAGATCTAGTAGGGGGTCTTGTCAAGATTATTGTGAGAAACTCTGTTCAGAATATGACAAGCCGAGAGAAATGCTTCCCCCTGCATCTCATCAAGAAGCCCAGAACTTAGAAGCATTGCATTCATCATGTTCTTCAAAGTTCTGTTTTTACGTTCTGGAACTCCATTATGTTGAGGCATGTATGGCGTACTTAACTCGTGTATAATCTCATTATTTTCGCATAAGTCGATTAGAGAGTTTGAGCCATACTCTCCACCTCAATCGGACCTAACTCTCTTGATCTTTCGATCAACCTGATTTTCTACCTCGTTCTTAAATTTGACAAACATCTCTTCGGCCTCATCCTTGGTTCGAAGTAAGTATACCCTTGTAAACCGTGAACAATCGTCTATGAATGTCCCGTAGTAAAATTTTCCGCCTTTATTCCTTGTACTTTTAAAGTCGGCTAAATCGGTGTGAATGTTCTAATCTTGAATGTCATACATATAAAGACTCAGCGATATAAGCGGAATTGGAAGCTTTATTAATCTTGTTGTTGTTGATTACATGATTAACATTAAGAATAAAAAGACCATCATTCAGATATCCCTAGCCTACAAAAGTCCCCTTACGGGAGAATACAAATTTGCCACTCTCAATAACCGTCTTCATTCCAGCTTTGTTGAGTAGAGGTAATAAGACCAGATTGCGGCGGAGAGTAGTAACACAAAGTGCATTCTTGAGACTCGGGGTCTTCCCATACGTCAGCTTTAGCATGATCATGCCCCTTCCAACAATGGTAGCAGTTGAATTGTTCCCCATGTAGACAACTTCACTCGGTGCAGCCTCCACGAAGTCATTGAACACCTCCTTGTGCATGAATAGATGCCTGGTTATAGCTGAGTCTAGTACCCAGTCGCTAGAGTTTGCCACCATATTTGCTTTGACGACCACAACAGCGAAGACGTCGGTATCCTCAACGACATTATCTCGAGCATCAGGAGGGGGGGAGAAGCTCTATGATGTTGAGAACATTCAATCGCCCTATGTCCGGGTTTCCTGTATACAAAGCATAATATAGTTTCCGATTTCTGGATTGAACCCGAGGACTTAATGTTTTTTTTTGTCGTGGGTCTTCTTGTTGAAAAATCCTTTCGGTTTGTGGTCACTTGCCTTTCCTCTACCCTTGAGCATTTAAAGATTAGATGGACCACCCGACTCCACAATGTTAGCTTTAACATTGTGACTTAGTCACCCCATAGCTCTTCCTCTTTTCGACCTTAACTGGAACGTTTTCTAAACCCTAATGTGGCGCTCTCCCCCCATCCCTGCCGTCCTGGACACCGACCGCCGCGCACGCTCTTTCCCTGCCTCAACCAACACCGTTACTCTCAACGCCCACCCCCGACGGCACGGCAAACCTCACGCAACCAACCAGCCCCTACGCGAGAACCCTGGTCTGGTGAGCCTCCCTCCGCCACGGTCTTCGTTTGCAACCTCCCCACCAACTTCACCACCATCAAACTTAGCTCAATTTTTTCCCAAGCTGGCAAACTATTGGGTGCATATATAGCCAGATCCACCACTCGCAACAGATTTGGGTTTGTTCACTTCAACAGACACAACGACGCCCTTAAGGCCATCTACACCTTCAATGGCCACTCTTACTCAGGCGAGAGGTTGCTGGTAACCGCAGCCAGATCCACGGCTCGTGCACCTCGACAGCAACCCTAACCACTCAATTCAACCTGGCACATGCCACCCTTACCCATCAAGACTGACCACAACTCAGCTCCCAACCCTAAACCCTCTCAGAGATCATGCTCTGTCCATCCCAATGGCTTTTTCAGTTCGAGCCTCAAACAAACTCTAATCGCCGTCTCCAACTCTCATTCGGACCCTGCTACAATCAGAGCACAGTTCTACTCATTGGACGTAGCCAACATATCTATATCGGCCATAGACGATAGGGTGTTTGTCCTGTCTTTCCTAGACGAAGACCTAATGATAACCATGAAAGGCACTGGCTGGAGATGGCTGCGCCAGTGGTTCTTCGGATTCTCAAAATTGGATAGCCTTTTCTCTGAAGGGGGAAGATTTATCTGGGCCGAGATAATGGGACTCCCCATCATTCATTAGTCACCTGAATCCCTCCATGCCATTGCAGCAACAATCAGAACTCCGATAGTAGTTCACCCGACAGTACAAAAGGGGATTGGACTAGGTCAAGGTTTGGTCCTCCTACACACGAGTGACCTTCAATCCAAAGAATGGACCGTACAAATCCGACATCGGAAAAAAGTCTCCATGGTCCGTGTGACCATTATTGACGGAAAGGAAGTGCCGATTGTCCCATTGGAGACAACCACATCCGAATCGTCGAGCTCAGATGACGATGAGGAAAGCTCGGGTAGCTCGACGGAGAAGGATAAAGACAGTGACTAAGAATCCGGTGACTCGGCGGAGTCGGAAACCCAATCGACCGACGAAGACTCTAGCAAATAGACATGGCAAAGGCAGATGACGACTTTCTTCCCAATCCGAGTGATCAGCTAGAAGCACCATCTGAGGGAGAACCAACCATTGTCCAGCACGAAAAACCGAAGGACTATGGATCGGCCGCCGCCGGAACCATGCCCTTAAATCCTACGGGCCCCGAGCGGAAGGCCAACAACCTCAAACCAAAGGACTACCTGGGTAACCTACTATTTTCGAGCCAAATCATGCTGGGTCATACAAAGCTTAGAAGAAGACACAAGAGTTGAAAACAAGTAAAGCTGACTCTGTTGCCTCTTATATTGCATCAAACTCCTTTGCCAACTCCACATTATTGCACAAGACAACAAATCAGAAGAAGCTTCCACCACTTGGTCCCTCGGGGGAGAAAATCAGAAACAACCTTAAAGCACAAGACTCTACTATTTCTTCAACTGCGGAGTCCAAACTATTAGCTCAAAAAACATGGGCTTATTGCAAATCCCTTGGATTTAAAGTAAAGGACACAGAAGAAGATATCATATCCCACATTGAACAGATAAACTCCGATATCAAATTTATTGAAAAATCTAGTGAACGGAGACTTGATCCTCGCTATGAGGATCATCTCCTAGAATGCTAGAGACCTTTTCACTACCCATAAGCACAGAGCTATTGCCACCCTACTCTCTCACCACTAGTCAACCTTTATTATGATTCAAGAAACTAATAGTCAAGAAATTTCTCTGGCGCAATTCAGAGTTTGCGGCTTTTCTCGTGACTAGGTCTTTTTCTACACCCCCAATTGGAAATTCAGGTGAAATCCTATCAGCCTGGCTCAAAACTACAACTCTCATGCTTTCTTTTAAGGACGTTGAGCATATGTTGATCTATTGTCGATGGGCTAGACTGGTGTGGAACGCCATCTTTAGATGGTGGAGTATTCAGGCGACGATGTTACCCAACCCCAACCTCAAGAAAATTGGCCCTATGATCCCATCCAGGAAGTCTTAGTCTCTCTGGCACCCTCTGCACGTATGGTCGACTCAGAATGCATTTTACTTGACGATGCAATTGCATCTCCTCTTATCACATTTGAGCGTCTCTATTTACCTCACCCATTGCTTGGACAAGGGTATGATTCATAAGACGGCATCCATAATCAAGAAATCTTTAGTCCTCTTGTTTCTTGATACTTTAAGTGCGCTGTGCGTTTTGGGTAGTCTTTTTATTGTCTTTTCCCTATTTTATTGTACTATTTTTCTTTCAGCAATAAAACTCAGCTTATAAAAAAACATTGTGAGTTAGTGAGTGTCTCATCTTAATCTTCAGTCGGTTTGCTTTCTCGGTTCACATGTCGCTGATAAGTTCACAAAGCGTGAAAGCCCTACTCATGTGCTTGATTTGGTTCCAGTACTCGACCCAGGACGGCGGGAACTTCTCTAGCAGGGCGTTTGCAGGAAAGACATTACATATCACCATGCCTTCATTTATGAAGTTAGCAGATAAGTTCTCGAATACATGGACTTGTTCTATATTGGTTTGTTGTCCACCATTGTAAACGACATCCACTCCTCAACGACATATGTCTTCTTTCCATGGTCGTCGCCACCGTACTTCTCCTCCAACAGCTCCCAAATCGATTTGGCCGATTTGTGTATCATAAATAAGTCATATAACAGGAATGTCATATGTTGATAATTATTTCATATAACAGGAATGTCATAGATATGTGCAGTTGTTCTAAGACCATTATCATCATGGAGGACCATCTACGATAATTATTTCCATCTAGTGATTCTAGTTTAGCAAGTAGAGGGTTCACATTGGAAGTAGTATGCAAAGCCATTGATACCGAGTATAATTTAGCTTTCAGATTGTTGGAATAAACAATACCCGGTTGTCGTGCAGTGCAGTTAAGCCAATCGAATGAACAGTGAGGTTGTAACGCTAGCTCAACTGTAACAAGAAACTGAACCCGCTGGTAGAATCTTGTGCCCTTGCTGGTAGAACCTTGTACCCTTGCTTGTGGAACCTGATACGAAACAGGAGCGAAGAAGAGGAATTGAATCTGTGTCGTGGCACCAATGCCACTAACCTAAAAGCTAAATTTCCAGTGGACTGAGGTGGTGATCCAGAACTGGTAGCTCCCAAGGTTTTGCACAGAACTCCGGAACAACGCCCACTCGCGGTGCCGAATGTGGAACAAGTACTGACAAACTCAGGAACAAGCGTCCATGAAGATGAATAACTCTGGATGATGAGAGCTTAAAAATCGAACTCTGCCTGTACATGGAACTCGCCAGAACTGGATGCGAACGAAGAGAAACAAGAAATATTTTGTTAATTAAAAGTACTTAATAAAATCATCATATTATTAAGGATAATTAAGTCCTCGAATTAACCATCTGAAATCGACAAACAATCAAAAAAGAATTCGAAAGAGTTAAATAATTTTTTCGAATAAATAAATATTTTTTGTCCAAAAAACATATGTTAGCCCGGACCGTGAGTGCTCTACCCAGCCTGTCCCAGACGGACAGCGGTGACGCGCGCGTGAGTTTGGCTATAAGCCTCAGGTTGTCCCTAAAAAGGCTCACACACAACAGGGAGAGGTAAAGAAACCAATATAAACCATTTGAGAATCTCATGTGTTACCGATATGTAGGGATGACAAAAAAACTCGAACCCGACGGGTACCCAATTAACCCGTCCCGATCGGAATGGGTAAAACTCGGGAAAAAAAATCGGGCATGGGTCGGGTACGGGTTTTTCCCTCGGGTTTTTGGCCAGGTGCGGGTTGACCTACACCCGCCCCGTTTTCAACCCGTACCATACAAAAAAAATAAATTACTTCACTAATTATATATAATTATGTTTTAACAAAAAACATAAACAATTTTCAATTAAAGCAATTTTGTATATAATTATATATTATACATTATATATAACATATAATACAATTACATATATTATAAATTCTGAACATTTTCAATTTTTATCACATTTTGGAGAGTTTTCGGGTCGAGTTTCGGGTAAAACCCGCACCCGATAGGTCTTGAGCGGGCGGGCACCCGCTCAATCCGCTCACTTTGAGCGAGTTTTTTCTAGGTCATGTGCCCGTTCAAATCCTTCGGGTGCGGGTTTAGTCAAACCCGCTCCAAATCCGACCCGTTGCCATCCTTACCTATGTGGGACTCAAAAGGGGAGACAAAAGGTTGATGCAAAGCAACAACCACCACAAGCACAAAAGTCAAGTGGGCCTTACCCATAGTAGGCCACAATCAATTGGCTTCAAAGCCCATTTCGCCAACAGTCTCCAATCCAAACGAGATATGTTGTGGAATGCAAAAAATTTGAGGATCATGATTGGGACAAAATTCAAGTTCAAACAATTATATCTTGCTCTATAAAAATATTTGAATAAATTTGATCAATTATTTTCAAAAAAATCTCACTTAATCTCATTTTCGCGTATATTATCAACAGATTATTGTTATTTGTAATTGAAATTTGCAGATAGTGAAAACCATTGGTTTACTTTCAATAAAATTCAGATTAATCAACCAAACACGTTATATTTCATAAAAATTCAACAACAAAAAAGAGCATAACACCATGCTTATCACATTAATTACACACCAATGTATTATTTTAAAGTCCATAGTTACTCTTGATTATAATTAATTAATATTCCCTTAAATCAGCCAAACATGGTTCCCAATAATTAAAATACACCTAAAAATACATTTCAGACTTGGTGCTGTTGCTCACAAAAAATGGGCTTGGTTCCACAGAACACTCGCTGCAGGCCAAAATTGCTATTTTCTTTGGCTAAAATGAGCATCAACAATAACTCAAATTTGCTATGTTACAAACCTTCCTTGCTTCGGTCATCGATTTCAAACCCATTCAGCAATGACTGACAGTGAGAATACGAATCATGAGCAAGCGACTGCACCACGCAAACAATCCGTGTTAGAACAAGTCATGCAGAATGTTTCACAATGGAAGAAACGAGCAATATGTAAAACATCATGGATTCTTGTAAATACCTGTTCCTGTGAACGGAAATACATGAAGGGTGTGTAGTGCAGGAAATTTGAGACCCTTGAAGTATATATATCAGCGTATCTGTAAGCAAGAAATAATACATGCAAAATATTCAGAAAGAACGTTCAAAGTTACATCATCTGTGTCCTTGACGGGAGAAAGAAGGCTTGTCGAGGCAAGGGAACATACTTCTCAATTTGTCTGATCAAGTGGCTTTTATCCCAAAGACCCGCACGGGAAAGATAGCCCCATCTATGCAAAAACCGTTAGCAGGTTAATATGCTTCCATATATTAACTCACACGCTCTTAACATTTCGAGTTGATCAAGTAATTTACATCAAAACAATAGGCAACTGGCAAAGTAGTTTACTTTTAGCAGATAAAAACCCACTAACAAATATTTAGACTACTTGAGAAGTTGAAGATGCAGAAACGACCTCGGCCTTGCATTACCTTTCATTGAAAAGCTCTCCATCTGCCTCTAACATAGGCGCTATGTTCTCGTCTAATCTTTGCATGACTATTAGCAGCTTTTGCATGCTTTCTGTCAGTTCTTGATCATCCATGTTTGTGGCAGCAAGGGTCTGAAGGTACACAGACAAATTCAAGGGACATACAAAATTGTAAGATAAAGATAATTTTGTGGTAATATAGAGAGCATACTTGAGCTGGACGGTCTTTAGTTCTCCTTTGTAAAGCAAGCCGGAGTTGGTTAAAGAGATCTCCTACAACCTCCTTTTGATTTATAAGCTCTATTAGCTTGCCTCTTTTCGTCTGACTACGAATCAAAGAAGTATACTGCAGTTTCAAAGAGCAAACAAATAAATGTGGAATGGAACACCAAAGAATATCAACATGAAAGGAAAAATACATTTTTGTTCCAGAGTCAACATATTAGCATTGAGCGTCAGAAAATGTTTTATTAGCTCAACTGTCAGTTTTTATTTACAATTTGTAGATGAAAGTTACAAGTGAATAACATATAGATATATTTCCACTCTGAAACGGAGTAACATAGCACGTAGATTAGTAGCTAACTACACTAACCTCTTCTTCCAATTCTCGACAAATCAACGCAGTTCGCCATCGAAGGTGAACTTTGGACTGACTTACATCCGTGTAGATATGGTCACCAACATACAATATCTCATCTCCATGAATATCTAGGGAATTCTCAATCATCTGAGCACTTCCGCCCGAGTACAAACCACCTGGAAAAGGGCATAATACTATGAAAACAAAATTTAAAAGTACGACCTTCCTAAACTACACAAGGCAATCGATTATCATGACATTTAAAATTTAAAAAATGCAACAAATAATAATGTACATTGACAGTAAAACTAACAATTTGTTGACCTCTTATAAGGATATGCCATTCAGCTATAGTCAACAATAACAGCAATTACCAGATAGATTGTTGGTAACTTCTCTTTTACTATAAATAAGAACATAGAGAATCAGATACTTTTGTTCTGAATAAACTGTTACTTCTTAAGTTCCACAGGACAGGATTGCATTTCACACGGCAAACCTGCCAGGGTAATGCTAACGATGTCCATAATACAACTAAATAATTTTATTTTAATCTAGCAGTGAGGTCCACGTAATGGACTGCTAAAATTGCAAGCCGGAACAAAATTTACACCATAACTTATAAATATGTCTATTCAAGGAAACTATCGATTTTGATGAATCTTTGCAGTATTTACGATAAAATATTATCAGTCTCGTAGTAGACAGATGCTGCAAATAACTGTAGCCTACCAGGGTACTTAATCTGTGCTCTCCGAGATATCTTAGTATTTTTTTACTCATTAACCGCCAAACATACATAGAACATAGTGGTTATTAAGGAGAGCTAAAGCACCTGTAACAGCCTTGAAGCAAGGACGCATGAGACCCTCACCCGTCACCACTTCATACATGGGATGTGATGTCTGAAAGAACTCTGGTTTCCTTGCCGAAACTATAACCTACACCAGAACCGTGATACCACAAAAATGAAAATATAGCGTGATTTATTTTATTCAATACTTCCAATAGTCATTATTTTTTTTATCAGCAAATGGGGATATTATTGATGAAAGTAGGAAAAGTTCCCAAGGAGGGAACAAGAACTAGCCCAGAATATTATTGATGAAACTAGGAAAAGTTCCAATAGTCATTAGTGCCATCATACATTACAGTTTTCTTGTCGAGAATTGCTACACCACGAATAAACCATGAATAAGCAAAAGAGATCAACTCACAATATCAAAAAGGTCTCGCCAGCCCATATCATTGGGAAGGAATCTGTTAAAGGAGTGCTGCATCATTTTGTTTGTGTAATGATAATCCGAGTTGGTAATAAGTAGAAGCTTTTTACCAGCCTGATTCAAGAAAGTTCATAAGTAAATGAGAGCTGAATAGTTTCAAATCACATAAACGTAACGAGTCATATGCAGTACCTCCTTTTGATCCAAAAGTGCCAAAGGTAATTCTGGATCAGGCTCCACAAACAATTCGGGTTTAGACATTATCTCACTCTGTCAATATGTCAACAATAAATTCTTGTGCCCGAAATAAAATGATAACCACGGAAAAATAGAATATCCATGTATACATTACCTTAAGCTGACCTTCTACGTGTGCCCTGAAGAGGGCCTTCCCTACAGCCTGAAAGCCATGCCAAAACAGAAGTCAATAGAAATGACAATGGGGTTGCAAATAGGTAATTTCATTTATCTAGATAACTTCTGCAGCATATATTGCCTTGTAAAGCCCTCTGTAATCAAGTGGACAAACTTCTGTTGGTATATCTCCTTCATCCAACCTCTCGACCATCTGAATACAATAATACGCCAACAAAATAATGGTCAATACACTGTTGGCTAATCAAGGGAATGAACAAAACAATCATAACAAATGTTCCTTGTAGAGCAGCATCAATGTTGATGTACAAATATGTTTTAGAATTTACAGGTTGTTGCAGATCAAAACCATCATATAATTTATGGGCTGAAGATATATTGATTTAATTTTCCAATGAAACCGCCACATTTCAAGATGTGCCATAAATGTCTATCAAACAGAAAAGACAACATGGTGAGGTACTAGGTGGAGAAAGGGAGGATGTCTTAGCAAAAAAACTGAACTCAAACTACAATTTCATCGTGGATAAATAAGAGAGTATTGTTGGAGAATAATAATAAGGGTAACACTTTGAAGCCTAGAACATCACATGAAACTACCTGCATATAAGCCACAGCTTCTGAAACAGAGAAGAGTGTATTGAGGAACTCCCAGCGATTCTCCTTCCGCAGATCTACCAGCTCTCTCCCATACAACTCACTAGCATGCAAAGTTAGTCAAATTATTCAATTAGAGTAATTCATGTAAGTTGATTCTTACCTTATTTACCTCCTACACTTACAAAGAGTTCACTGTACTCAAAACATCGAGTTAATAAATACATATTTAACCCTTTGAGAATATTGGGCATGGATGTACGCTTATGACTGGACCACACTATTTTATTTTCCCGTTATTGATGTTCTTAATGAAACAATCAGATGCCATGGCGTCAACACACACCTTACTGCTCGTGTAGACAACATTCTTGTACCATGCATGGCCCTCTTTACATAACCAAATCGATCAGCCTTGACCAAATTTCCCTTCTCTTTGTCAATAACAAGCCCTCTAATAACCTGAATGAAGTCAGGGGTCAAAGCATGCTTAGAACCACATCCAGAAACACATACTATGCCAATGGCACATCAAAAAAACATAAGCAAACTTGGAAGAAAATATGTCACCAAGTCTGGATCAAAAGCAAGTCCATCTACGGGGAAACCCATGTTCTTTAGGTTTTCCATACAGTAGTCATAAGCCCGTCCTTCCCAAGCCTTGAAAGAGAAAAAAGTTCAACTTAGACAAAAAAAATTGTCAAACTATATTCATCTTCCCATGCAACTAAATGAAAAGGGTATTTAGTAGCTAATGATTAATGTGACCGACCAAAACCAAACCAAAAAAACTTGCAATTGACAGCTAAACTCCTAACATGGTTGTTTACATGAAATCATATAGACCCCGATGTTCATAGCACCAACAGAAGAACCACCATTAAAAGTAATGGGACTAGCAGATGTTAGGAAAAGCACGTCACCAGATATAGATCTACCCGGGATGGAAGCCACAATCAGAATCAATGCATACAGGAACATGACAAGTCTGTGTCGGTGTAAAAGAACAATGGGTTTTTATTTACCTTCACACTATAATGCACCAAGGTGTAGTCCATATCATATCCAATTGCACTGATGGACCGGAGATTCAATGTACGGCTACAGAATATACCACGAGGAGAATGTCTTGATGAAAAAGGGCTCTGCAGATGATCACAAATTCATGAGATAGATTAAGCGGATGAAGTTAATGATAAACAAATTGACATGAAATTAGATGGGACTCATATTAGATGATAAATCACCAAGCTGTTAAAATACACACCAAAATCTCAAACATATTATACTGCTAAGGTAAGGCATGTGCATTTTAAAGACATAAAAATTCTGCAAATTTATTTTGGCACACATGCGCACAAGGGTCAATGGGAATTGCAAATCTAGGGATTCTATCTCCCCCAATTTGATATGCACATGGACTGAATAGATTTGAGTGTCAAAAGCAAAGTTGAGAATATGTATGAGATAGCAGAAAGTTTGATGAGAAGAACTTGTAATGTCAAATGCGTAGTTATTTGTTAGGTGAAGAGAAAATAATAGAGAAGACCGAATAAAAATTGGCATGGGAAAAATGAAATATTCATATTCTTCTAATAAAGAGAACCAATTACCATAAAATTTACCATGAAGGAACATGTTATTCACCAGGCCAAAGTATAAAAACTTGAAGAAGCACGATACGCAGACGAGGAGAAACTGTAAAAAGAGAATTGGTACTGCACCTGGATACCCAAGTCTCTAAGTAAATCTTCAGCCCCTTTAGCTTCCATTCTGGCTACTTCCTCAATTGGACCTTCTAAGGCTGGTTGACCATTTCCTACATAAGAAAACCAAAAAGTACAATTTGTAACTGTAGTGAATCACTCTCGGATGGCATGACAAGTCATACCATTGTCAGAAGTAAAGAAGAAATCTGATAAGGTGACCACCAGGCTACATAATGTCGCAAACTGTACTTAAAGTGGTCTCGTGACAATAAGGAACCCAAAAGGTAGACAATTTGTAACCGTAGTGAACCCCTGTCGAATGGCATGACCAAGTCATACCATTGTCACAAGTAAAGAAGAAATCTGATAAGGTGACCACCAGGCTACATAAGAAAGCCAAAATATAGACAATTTGTAACCGTAGTGAACCCCTGTCGGATGGCATGACCTAGTCATACCATTGTCACAGGCAAAGAAGAAACTTGATAAGGTGACCACCAGGCCATGCTATCTCTTGAAACAAAATGTTGAGCACTTAAAAACAACATGAACTTCTACTGACTGTATCCAAAAGGTTGTGTTGTGAACTTGTGATCTGAACCAGTGAGAAGTTTTGAACAGAACTTGGGCCTTTTTATATTGCATGAAACTTGTTAAAGGTGACTGAACAACCATTACGATTGAAGCATGTCAGAAAAGAAAGATTGTTAAGAGCCTTGCTCAGTCTTGCATATTCATGAAAATATGAAAAAGGTATTATGATTCTCTTCAACTACCAAAAGCCGATATAGTGATCTAAGAACATCTACCAGCACATCGGAGGTAAACTCTGAGATGTCCTCCTAGATACTTTTTAGGCAGGGCCGCAGGAAAGATCTATTTCTTTGCAAAATGTAGTTAATGACACCCCCATTGAAACATCAGAGCCATAGGGGTAAATTTGTGACGTAGTGCCATAATTTGCACTACATGATTTTAAGGAAATATGATTACATGGGATTTGTTGATAATATTGGTGCAATCAAACACGGAAACAATATAAAAGAAATGGTGATTAACAGGATGACTGAACTTCACCATTCCCCGCTTCCAGATTCAATTCTAAAGAGTTCACTTTCTAATATGACCAAACACAATGAACTTCCGCATATCCCCTCGTTAATAAATTATTCTTTGTTGCAAACATTAGCATGCTCGCATGGAAATATTAAAAAAAACATGGAATTAATTCACACTTGATGATTTGAAGATAATATGAATACAGGGTATTTGTTGGTGATATTATGTGCTTAAACATGGAAGTAATATAAGAAAATAACAATTTAGTAACAAGACATTGATTCAATAATTATCAGGTCAGAGGCTGAACTTCACCATTCCACTCTTCCAGTTTCAAAGTTACACATAGTTCGCTCTCATATGACCAATCACAATGAAATCGGCCTCTCTACCGCTAAAGAAACTATTCTTTGCTGCCATTATTAAGGTGCTTAGACATGTAAGGATTTAACAAAATACAACACATTAGTGGAGCAATTATCAGATCAAAGACTGAACTTCACTCTTCAACTCCTTACAGTTCACTTCTCTCTGTACTTCAACCAAACACAATGAACTACAGCCCCTCAACTCTTCCTAAGCAAAATATGAAAGTAAATCGAATTTGACCTGTTAACTATTTCTAAAGGATATGAGACAGGAAAGCAAATGTGGCAACAATGACAGCGAAAACTCACATTTTATTTTTTGAAACTTCATTCAAAACAATCATACTAACATTTACAGGACAATATTGCTGTGGGGTTTCAAACAAGGCCTTACACACTACTCCTTTCTCTCAAAACAGCGAAGTTTCAGACATCAAACTCATAAAGTGACCAACAAAAGCCCCAGACCAGTCCGTAAAGCAAGCAAGCAACAAAATGATTGGGAAAGTTACCAAAAGCCCGAAGATGCTCGGGTTTGACACTCAAATCCCCTTTGGTGCTCTCTCCCAGATAATCCACATCGCACTTGCTCGACGATATCACCGAGAACACATCTTCCCCAACCTGCTCCTGCTGCTTCGCTTCCACCGAACAGCGACAACCCACCAGAGCTCTCGCGCCCGCTCTTCTGGGTCTCGCCGGAACAACGCCGGCAACGCTCACGAGCCTCGCCACTGAATCAGGGCAAGAAGCTCCGAGCACTGGGAATTTCCCCAAAACCTCCGACGCGAACATGCTAACCCCAGAAAAGATAGGCGCGCGAAGACCAAAAATATCTGGGCGAGTGAGTAATCAATCAATCAATCGCCTGTGAAGTTGAAACCTTTTGGAAGTGTCTGTGGATAATTGGGTCTTGTCGTGCAGCTGCTTTATTTCATCACCTTTTTCTCGTTTGGTTTGGTCTATAGATTAGATTCTATCTTCTCTCTATTGCACGGCTCACCAAAAGGTCGTCTCTTTTTCCAATTATTTTCCTCTCTCGACAATGATACTGATGGTGATGCCACTGGGCAATTTTCTTGGGTCACTTCTCTACATTTTCTCAGTTGCCAAACAGGGCACTGCAGCTTCAGTGAAGATTTGGGCCCAGCCCATTTCCCCCATAAACCCTAAGGTCAGATCTCTCCCAATTCTTAGAACTTTTTTTCTAGGTTTCAGTGTTTATACACATGAGCTCAACTTTTGCAACATGTGTTGATTACTCATTATTTTTCATTTTCAATCTGTTCATTGAAGTCTCGATGTGTTTCCATACCTATTTCTTCCTACCTAGTTCTTGCTGAGTTTGAGTCCATGTGGGTTCTTAGTCTAAGATGATAAGATCAAAGAATTGAAATGACAGCTTGGAGTAAGATAATAGACAGAGAACACACGAAAAATGCTAAATCTATATTTGAAAAGCTACAGCATTGTAACAAGGTTGACATTGGATCCATCGTATGGTCTCCGAATTTCGCATTCTTCGTTACCTCCATTTCCAACTGTCCAAACCCTTTACTCATTAAACAAATGTATAATATGTATTTCAGATCCTCGGCTTTGTATATGCTGGAACCAATTTGTCTCTTTGTATTGTAGTCCTGTGACAAGAGTGTCAACTGTGACTTGGCACTTCTTGTTCTCAAACTTCATAGTTTTTAACGGGTCTATATATATTTATCCACTTAATTGGTATCTCTGTGATGGCTATAAACAATATGTTATAGTTGGACACCTGACATGTCCAAAGTCGTGTTTCTGATCTTTGTGAAAGCTGTAGTTGCCGGTTTTGCTGCAGGATTCTTCAAGTTTGTGTCAAACAGGTCTTTTCTCTCACTAATTTCTCATCTTTATTTCCACTAAGGCTGAAACATGGCAATGCGTGGTTTGTGATTCATGGGACATGTGATTTTGAACTGTTCATTTGTGCTTTGTGCATGATTCACATACATAGATCTTGATTATGTCCATTCATTTCATTCTTTAATTGCTAATGGTCTACTTTGAAACCCAAATTGGCAAGATCTTGTTTTCAGTGTCAAGAGTGTCACTCTTCCATCATAAGTCTTTTTATGTTACAAGGAAAAAAGTCATCTAATGTTTTTCGCTTGCAGATATTAGTCAAGTTCCTTAAGGTGGCAATAGTTGTTTAGATGTCCAATGTTTTAACTGCCCTCATGGGTGGCCACAAGGACTTGAACGATGATCCGGAATCCAGACAGTCTGCAGCATCAGTAGAAGATCACTCACCTATGGTAGGGACAGAGATGCTCCCAGTAAAGAATGATAAGCAACAAGATACAATCAGCAGGAAGGAGACTGAGCAAAGTAAAAGTACGGTATCACATTACAAGTTGTTCTGCTATGCTGACTCCTTCGACTACCAGTTCATGCTTTTCGGAACAATAATGGCAATTGCAAATGGCATGTGCATGCCACTTATGACCGTCCTGTTTGGAGATTTGATTGACTCCATGGGAGCATCTAAGAGCATCAAAGCTGCAGTAGATGAAGTTAGCCAGGTATGGAATGTTAAGAAGTAACCTTGAAATGCATTTTGAGACTATTTCCTACAAAATGAAATAAATTGTTCAAATCAATCCCTTGAAAATATTGGATTCCAACCACTTCTTGTTATACTGGTTCTATTACTCATTGTTGTTTAAAGCCATTATATAAGTTGCATTATTCTTCCAACAGTTTTTTTTATTTACAGATGTTTAATCTCTAGTTCTAGTGATATGTGAAATTATGAGTCAGCTTCACTGAGTAGTCTCATGTATGACATATATACAGGTGTCTCTGAAGTTCATCTTCTTAGCACTGGGGTCTTCTGTTGCATCGTTTTTCCGTAAGCGTGTTGGCTACTTGCTAAGTTGAAATTTCAGTTCATCCAATTGCATTCTACAATACTGTTTAGATGATGAACACCTGTGTTTTCTTTGTCAGAGGTTGTGTGCTGGATGGTAACGGGAGAGAGACAGACTGCGCGTATAAGAAGCTTATACCTGAAATCGATACTAAGGCAAGATATTGGCTACTTTGACATGGAAACTAACACTGGAGAAGTAGTTGGGAGGATGTCTGGTGACACCATTCTTATTCGAGATGCCATGGGAGAGAAGGTATTGGTACTAATATGCAAAGGAACACAATATCGTGATTTTACATTCCTGCCTGGAGTTTAAAATGCCTTAGTTTTCTGATCTGTGTATTCCAGGTTGGAGAATTTATACAGCTGGTAGCAACATTCATAGGAGGCTTTGTTATAGCCTTTGTCAAGGGATGGCTATTGACCCTTTTGTTGTTATGTTCTATTCCACCTATTGCCATATCTGGTGCAGTCATGTACAAGCTCATAGACAAGATGGCGTCTCGTGGACAAAATGCCTATTCAGCAGCAGCAACTATAGTTGAGCAGACTATTGGCTCAATCAGAACTGTAAGTAACAATATAAGTAAGGATACACATATTTTGTTTCTTTTTTATATTTTCCGTGCCTTACAGTGAAGCTTACACAGGTTGCAGCGTTTACAGGGGAGAAGCATGCTATAGCCAAGTACAACCAGTCTTTGACCAAAGCTTATAAATCTGGTGTATTAGAAGGCTTAGCTGCTGGGCTTGGTTATGGCACACTTTTGTTTATACTATTCTGCAGCTATGGATTTGCAATGTGGTTTGGTGGAAAAATGATACTTGAGAGAGGATACACGGGCGGAGAAGTCATTAACGTAATGTTTGCTGTCTTGACTGGATCCTTGTAAGTCACAATCTGCTTCTTTTTCATCCAACAGAAGATTCCTATTAACCAAAAGCATGCATGCATGTTTTGTGCCCTACTGAGAAATATATAACCTTTTAACAATTATTTGGATTTCTTTTTTCTCTGAAGGTCTCTAGGACAGACATCTAAAAACTTGGCTGTATTTGCTTGTGGACAAGCTGCAGCGTCAAAGATGTTCGAGGCCATTAATAGGAAACCGGATATAGATGCCTACAGCACCAGTGGAATGATATTGAATGATTTGGTTGGAAACATTGAACTAAGGACTGTTCATTTCAGCTATCCAGCTAGGCCAGAAGAGCAGATACTCAGTGGATTCTCTCTTTCCATATCTGCTGGTACAACCATGGCATTGGTTGGTCAGAGTGGAAGCGGAAAGTCAACAGTGATCAGTCTGATAGAGAGATTCTATGACCCCCAGTCTGGTGAAGTTCTTATTGATGGTGTCAACCTTAAAGGCTTCAGGCTTAAATGGATCAGAGAGAAGATTGGCCTTGTCAGCCAGGAACCTGCATTGTTTGCATCAAGCATTGGAGACAATATTGCATACGGGAAGGTTGGCGCGACTAAAAAAGAAATAAGTACTGCCATTAAGCTTGCAAATGCTGCTAACTTCATAAATATGCTGCCTCAGGTTTAAACTGTCCAACCTTCTTGTCAAATTCAAGGACTACTTTTAATCTTCATAATTCACCTTCTCTTTTATATATTCTTGAATATATGGCCTAAAGAATGCTATTTCTTTTCTTTTTTTGTTGAAAGGGACTAGATACTGTGGTTGGTGAGCATGGGATTCAGTTATCTGGTGGACAAAAGCAGAGAATCGCCATAGCCAGAGCAATTCTGAAAGACCCAAGAATTCTCCTTCTTGATGAAGCCACAAGTTCCCTTGATGTGGAGTCTGAGAGGATTGTACAAGTTGCATTAGACAGGATCATGGTTAACAGAACCACTGTGATGGTAGCGCATCGCTTGAATACGATAAGAAAAGCAGATGTCATTGCTCTTATTCATGAAGGAAAGATTGTCGAAAAAGGTACAATATGTTTCTACCACTTGAGCTCACTAAGGCCATTTTTATTTTCAAGGGAACATGTACTTACTGAATTCCAGTTCCTTCTGAACTAACCAGGTTCACACTTGGAGCTCCTTGAGGATCATGATGGAGCTTACAGCAAGCTCATAAAGCTGCAAGGTGCTGACAAAAATTCAGAACAATATGCTGTAAATGATCAAGAAAATAGTTACCACTCATTTTCGGCTTCATCCACTGCCTCACCAAAAATTAGCATTTCCCAGAAAGAACATACAAAACCATCCTATGACCCTGATTCAGAGAAACCTCTGCAGCCTCTGGAGGTCCCGCTTCTTCGCCTGGCCTCTCTTAACAAACCTGAGATTCCAATCTTGCTACTAGGGGCCATAGCTGCAATAGCCAACGGAGTAATATTCCCAGTTTTTGGAGCACTGCTTTCCAGTGTAATCAAAACCTTTTACGAGCCACCAGATAGACTTAAGAAGGACTCAAGTTTCTGGGCATTGATGTTTATGGTTCTTGGCATGGTAGGATTGGTGGCGACCCCGTTGCGTGCATACTTTTTTGCTGTGGCAGGTTGGAAATTAATCAACAGGATCAGATTGATGTGCTTTGAGAAGGTGGTGTGCATGGAAATGAGTTGGTTTGATGATGTTGAGCACTCAAGTGGCACAATTGGTGCAAGGCTCTCTGTGGATGCAGCTTCATT
The DNA here is from genome assembly GCA_036897365.1 of Geranium brycei. Taxonomy (NCBI): domain Eukaryota; kingdom Viridiplantae; phylum Streptophyta; class Magnoliopsida; order Geraniales; family Geraniaceae; genus Geranium; species Geranium brycei. The sequence continues at coordinate 5,360 of JAYMTP010001129.1, read as the reverse complement.
ACGAGGGCTTGTTGGTGACACTTTTGCTTTGCTTGTACAGAATGCTGCAACTCTAGTTGCTGCCTTGCTGATTGCTTTTGAAACAAACTGGAGACTTGCTCTCATAATTCTTGTACTGTTACCTCTCATGGGAATTAGTGGATACGTTCAGATGATGTCCGCGAGAGGATTCAAGGAAAATGCAAAGGTTTGCTCTAAACTTCATGAACTTTCATCACAAGATACATTCTTTCTTGTTACAAAATTTAAGATTTTTTGATGGTTACAGAAAATGTACGAGGAAGCAAGCCAAGTCGCCAATGATGCAGTTGGCAATATCAGAACAGTAGCTTCATTCTGTGCCGAAGAGAAGATGACACAACTGTATGACAAGAAATGTGAGCACCCTCTAAAGGAAGGAAGAAGGCAAGGGTTGATCGGTGGATTAGGATTCGGATTATCCTACTTCTTCCTCTATTTTGTGTATGCGCTGTGTTTTTACTCTGGAGGCCAGCTTGTTTACCATGGAAAGGCTTCATTTTTGGATATTTTTCGTGTAAGTTTCTCCAGTCACCATCCTAAAGAACCTAAACCCATTTTCTTTCATTTCTGATCTCAACCTTCTTTCTGTTTCTTGATTTGCATTGCAGGTTTTCTTTGCTCTCAGCATGGCAGCTGTTGGAGTTGCTCAATCAAGCGCCCTCGCGCCCGATGCGAGTAAAGCCAAGAGTTCAGCTGCATCAGTATTTGCAATTATTGACCAGAGATCCAAAATAGATCCAAGCAACAAAAATGGAACCACATTAAGAAATGTGAAAGGAGACATTGAGTTCCACCATGTCAGTTTCAAGTATCCCAGCAGGCCTGACATTCAAATATTTCGGAATCTTTGTTTAACCATCCCTTCGGGCAAAGTAAGCTTCCATGACATTGGTTTCACTTCACATTCCAATATGAGCAGTGCCTAACAATATAAGAGCTCATATCACAGACTGTAGCTTTGGTGGGAGAAAGTGGAAGCGGAAAATCAACAATCATCTCATTGCTGCAAAGATTCTATGATCCCGATTCAGGTTACATAAGGCTAGATGGAGTTAAAATAAAGACGCTGCAGCTCAAATGGCTAAGACAACAGATGGGTTTGGTGAGTCAGGAGCCTGTCTTGTTCAACGACACTATCCGTGCAAATATTGCATATGGAAAGGATGGAAATGCAACAGAAGCTGAGATCACACACGCAGCAGAATTAGCAAATGCTCACAACTTCATCAGCAGTCTGCAACAGGTTATAAAATAAAAGCGTGTCTATATAAAGCATTTTCTAAATAGAAACACAAACATTGAAATTGAATGGTGAGTGCACAATACAGGGATATGATACAATTGTAGGGGAGCGAGGGGTGCAACTGTCAGGTGGACAGAAGCAAAGGGTGGCGATCGCGAGGGCCATACTGAGGGCGCCTAAGATACTGCTACTCGATGAAGCCACCAGCGCGCTTGATGCTGAATCTGAAAGAGTGGTTCAAGATGCACTAGATAAGGTTAGTGTGAACAGAACCACACTGGTGGTAGCTCATAGACTGTCTACAATCAAAGAAGCTGATGTAATTGCAGTGGTGAAAAATGGAGTGATTGCTGAACAAGGTAACCATGAAACTCTGATAGACCTTATGGATGGTCTCTATGCTAAATTAGTAGCACCACGCAGTTGCAATGCTCGCAATTACATGAGTGGAGCTAAAAGATACTTCATGGGCGGCTGTCCTTATATGCCAACTTAGCAGAACAATGCATAAACCAGGTTTCTTTCCGCTTTGTATTGATCCACATTTGTAAAGTGTTGCTATGGACTAAAGCTCATAATGTGGAGAAAATTTTGTCAATAATTCGTAAAGATCAAAGATATTTGAAACCTTTCCTTGATCTAATTACTATATTGGATTATAAATGCGTGGCTTGCTTGCTGCTGCTTCTTTTTCAATAAATATTATGTTGATGTTAGTTGAAGAGTTAACTAACAGTCAATTTCTCATTTTCCAAGATCAGAGAATTAGAGTCTTTAAGCCCCGAATCATTTTTACACTCATTAAAGACAGTTGATATACTTTATAAAGGAAACACGCGTCTTCCTTCTTCACAAGAGTCTGGATGCAACGACTAACAAAGCTCCTTCCACAAAAACCATGTATTTCTTATGATGTAAATGAAACATATACAGATAGAAACAAATTTGAACTACAATTCTTTATGTTACTGTTTGCTTGTGCAAAACCAACGGATTAAGTCCAGGTTTTGTACCTGTTTCTGATGTTTGTTCCTTGCTGAAACTTAGACAATAAGTTCACTTCTGAGGCATTTGGAATTTTGAGTGACTAGTTAAGTCATAAGCTAAAATATTTGGGCACCACCCTAAAGTTATTCTGTGCCTTTGTTTCTGTGGGAAAGGAATTTAAACTTTTTTACTTGTGGAATCGTAAAGCAACATGACGTACTATGAATGGTTACAAAGCAATTTCCTTTGGTTATAATGATGCCACCAGGTTCAAGCTTCAACTTCACAGCAAGTTGAAGATGGTAAAGCCTCTCTCTATTTAACTCATGTTCTTGAATGGTAAATATGTCTTCAGCCTTATTGAACTTTAAACAAGTTTTATGTCATCTGTCATCTGAATATTTGTATATTTTGTGTCAAATTCATTTTAGGTGTGGATGAGCTAGCTGATGATGCCAACAAAGACAGTTTCAAAGGTATAAACCAACAATTATGTTTCCAACATGATTAATTATTTTATGCTTATATGATCTTGTCATGACTTGGCTTGCTCTTAATGCCAAACACTCAGAAACAAGAACAAACATTAAAAACAATATTGTTTAGTTTATGCAATATACAATATACTAAGAGAGGTTCACTCTTGGCACAACTGATGTCAGGTTCCTTCTGTATATCTTGTTCGATATTTACGTTAAAAATAGCATGATGAGTAGGATGATATGACACAAAACATTACTTTCTTATTATCAAAATTTGACCATCTAGATGAACTGAGATTCTAAGCTTTGCTGATAATTAGGTTCTGTATATCTGATTTAATAAGACTTTTTTTTCCCCTATCAGTACTATTGTAAGTAAATGGTCCTCGTCCAGCTTTCTGATGATCTTCCAGAGTATATTCTGTTTGTAGAGACTAGAATTTCGGGATAATTGCAAAAACATGTCGTATCATGTTACAATTTTACAAGGAGTTGTCATGTATTACGTTCAGTGCAAAAAGTAGTTGTAAGCATTCATAATTTGTTTTGCACAGTTTGTAATTTTTGACATGAAAAAGGACAATTTTACACACGTGGCTGGCATGTGACTACTAGAAAAGCTCAAAAAGACAAAACTAACTTTGTCGTTAAAAAATCATCAAAAGAAAGAGGATTTTGAGTTTGCGGAGACCAGTATTCTAAAAAACACTAGTCACTAGTTGGGCAGAAATGACCTTCTAAAGACTAATTGAGGATTAGTCAAGGATTAATCGGAAAATAAATTAAATTCAAGAATTAATCAGAGACTAATTGAAGATTAATCGGATACTAATTGAAGATCAATCGGAAACTAATCAAACAAGTCGATGATTTTTAAAACATTGCATGCGACCCACAACGTTGGCAAGATATGTTCATGACATAATCGATCTCTCTGCTGAGGTCGAGCTCGAAGAAAAAGAAATTGAGATTTCTTTTCTCACATTGGGAATCGTCTCTATTTTCCATTAATATAATCACTTTAATTGCTGGAAAAAAAGGATTGAAAAAGGTTATCAGAATTCGGTTGGATCTCCGCCGACGAAGAAGGCCGTCAGAAATCGCTACCCTATCACCACCGTCTCCATCGAGCGCAGGTGAATGATCTAGAGTGGGCTCTAATATGTATACAAGCCTTCCTGTGGTGTGCTCCTCTTTAATATTGACCCGATTCTCCCAACATGAATAACTGGTCAATCTTATACTTAGGTCTCCCAAATGTCACTATTTTAGATGCTAGTCAACCCTAGCATTTCAGAAACCCACAAACGTCAAATATAAATCCCATTATATAAAATTGCAATATCTATTCATTTGATAGCTTGTCATTTACGGATACACCAAGATTTTGAGCTCATATTCAATAACGTATGTATAATTAAAGACAGTGACCTTGAGTTTGATTAACATGCTTTTTATATACTAAAGACAAGGACCTTAAGGTTTGATTAACATATTTTTGTACATGTAGTTTTATAAAAATCCAAGCTAGTTGGTAATAATGCAGGCTATATGAGACTTGACCAACTCTCACTCCACTCCAAATTGATGACACTAATTTTCTTGAATTGCTCTTGAACGGCCACATTTTTAGTGAGAGATTATATATAAGATGGAAGAGACTTGAAAATGTTTATGAGCTGGCTGCTGCATAATTTTCTTCTATCAGTTATTACTATAAAGCAGCAATTTCTTGGAGAAGAAGAAACACTGCATCTATCCATGTCCTAGATGCTTGGAAGGCAGGTTTCTTGACTAACAACTCTGTGTACAATTATGTTTCTGATTGTTATTTTCATTATATATTTGTTTCTACATATACAAACTCCACTCTTATTTTGTAAAGGTTCTGTATTAAAGATTCATGTATGCTATTGTATGTATATATTGATTGAAAGATTTATACCCCTTTTGGCTAAACAACTAATATAGATTCAAGAAAACTTGTCTATATTCTTCGATTTCTTGGTTGATGATTTTCCCTGATTTGATTAAGGGTCTATGAGTGATTTAAATGTATTTCTTGCAGTTACTGCCCAAAACTTGTCAAGAAGTTGTATAAAAAACAGTAGAGGAGTTGAGTATTGTTAAAGGAGATATGGCAGAGGACAAAAGTGTTGATGTTGAGATCAACACAGAAGATGTTACAGTACCAGCAGCAAGCAGTGAAGGTATGGAGTCGAACACGCCACAGGAAAAGGCTGATACAGATAAAGATTTGAGCAAGACCAAGGAGAAAGAAGAGAAGGCCAACACAGTGCCATTTTTCAAGCTCTTCTCATTTGCTGACTCATTGGACTATGCACTGATGGCCATTGGAACCATCTCTGCTGCTGGGAATGGGATGTGTCAGCCCCTCATGACTGTTATCTTTGGGCGTATTATCAACTCTTTTGGAGCAACTACTGACACCAAAGAGGTGGTTCGTGAAGTTTCCAAGGTACCACTTCTTGATAATTCACTTAGAAATTCAAGCTGATAGACATAAATTCATAATTGTAATTTACATTATGAAAATTCTAATTCTGTTAGTCAGACAAGATGTCAAGAATAATGTTGAAACAATGTTCTTGACAATTCACACAGTT
>JAYMTP010001128.1:0-26198 GCA_036897365.1 Geranium brycei | reverse complement strand
AAACAATAAATATAAATAAATTGATATTCTTTTTTATCTGCCTTTATGGAGGGAATTTATATTGCTTTATCATCAAAAAGTTTGAAATGGACCAACAACAATTAAAAGCGTTAAAATAAAATGTATGCTCTAGAACTTGACCCCACAACTTCTAGGTTCCAAGAGCTCCCTTTATACCACTAAGCTGTTTAACTCTTTTATTCATTTTAGACAATTTGTATATATATTACCATTAAAAGGGGGGCAAATGCAATTTCCGAACAAAATTTACACTGAAAATTTCCGAATTCTCCGGCCAAGGGGGGCGGCTGCCCCCTGCCCCCCCGTAGATCCGCCCCTGACAACTACTAATGAGAATAAAATGTCGTAAAAGTGAAATATTGTAACATAAATACCTTGCATTCGGGCTTGTTCAACATGTATGTACCCCCATAAACGGCACTCAGTCGTGCAAATGCCTGAATAAAAAGAGCGATAAAATAACTAACCGGGTCGATGGTAGAAGTATAATTTTCTTTAGTATTTATAATCCTATAATGATAGAAAAAAAATATTTAAAAAACAAAGTAGCAAAACAGGTTTGGGGAGACAGAGTAAAAGCTACCTGGGGAAGCTCTCCTAACCCGTATAAAGGATAAATATAAGGCGATCCTCCCTGAAAACGCGCAATAGACTCGACATAGAGCTGTTACATAATTAGGAGAAACAAAATCAGTGAAAAAAAAGGAACTGTATCTATCAGATTCATAATCTATAAACTATAAAGCAGCTTTCACCTTAATTCTCTTGACAGTGTCGAAAGCGGGTTCATCTAGGTAAGAGTCATTTGTGTGAAGGGCCAATCCATGACCTATACAGTCAATAGTGCTATCATCAAGACCGTATTTTCTGCCCAGAAGAAACCAAACTCGTCAAAAGAAACACGAAAACAGGAACTTGGAGTTTATGCAGACAGACGAGAGCTCACTTACGCAAAGAGTTGTTTCGTTGTGACTCTAGTCAAGTCCATCCCCTCATGTGTTTTGGGATCGTTTTCGTCGTAACCCTGAACATATATGAAGAACTTGCGAGCGCGGCGCTTCTCAAACAAGCCGAGAAGTGGGGATGTGAGTGCCTCCATGTCATTTGCCGGGACCTTGTGCACCTATCGAACAAATCAACCATACATAGAAAAACAAGTACATAGTCGGAAGGACCATGTGTAAAAAAACGCATACCTTCCCTTTAGAATAGATATAGCTTCCATCCACGGCTTTGAAGCTCAGATACTTAGTAACGTTCGTATGGACGAGGATCCGTACAAGAGCCCCATTCGCCATCATAAACTGCCCAAACGAAAATCGTTCAGATCAACCAGATTTTTTTATGAGCAATAACAACAAGTGTAGTAATTGGGTTAAACAAAACATGGTAAAGACCGAGAGTCGAGACCATGGGGATCATATCCACATTGTACGCCCTACTAGACCCAAGGTGAGTCGGGGGCGAATCATTTCCTCTAAACCTCTTCCAAAGCTGCAATTACATAATGTACTGAAAACCAATAAGAATTGAATAATTGAACAATCCCCAAATATTGATAATTTTGAATGAAATGTGATAAAACCGAACCTGAACAAGATTAAGGGAAGTAGAGTCCCCTCCATAGTAGTCATTTCTATCCATGTGCAAGACCTGTCTCATAACATAAACATTACTGATTTGGTAACGACAAAAATGGATCCAAACCATAAATATGGGGATTAGCAAACTAAATTGGGGAACGAAACCACAAACCGGGGTAATTAAGAGTAAGATTAGCTGCACAACTTATCATGTAAAGAAATGTTACAATCCTACAGGCAAGTCAAAAAAGGGGGAAACGACACTCAGGTACACCCAAGTTTAAATTGTTCTTTTCAGTACACCCAAGTTCTCTACTTTTCCATCTAAGTGCCTCAAATCAGACCGTGACTAAATACGAGAAAAATGGCAACATGGATGCGCGGAAACGTTAAATTAACATTTGGGTACATCAAAGTCAGAAACTTTTCCCTAAAAAAATGATATTAGAAATATTTGAATACGGTAGCAGCACACGTGAGTGGTTAATCACAGCTAGTTTTATCATGGATGATTGTTGCATTAAGAGTTTGATTAAGTCAATAAATATAAACAAGATCATAATCACGAACTCATGTAGTAAATTAAGTACTGAAATGACAAAGAGAAGAGAAGAGAGACCTTGAGGCCGTCGACAGAGAGGAGGCCACTAAGAATACATTCCTTGAGGCCAGTGCCCAGCACTACGACGTCGTATTCTTCGTCCATGTTGATGTCTTCTTCTTCTGGTCATTCAATGAATCGTGTCTGTAAATGAACTATGGACATGCTGTGCTTGAGAGTCAAGAGTCCAGAGTGTCGAGATTGTTCTCAACACTATTCGCTTTTGACCATGATTAAGCACCACCACACGATTTATTTGTAAATTACGAGACTGCCCTTAATCAGTCTTTGACTTCTGGTTTCATCGTCACCATGAACCAGTCATATAAGATCATTTCACATAATAAAGGACACATTTTATGAATTAAGGGTTCTTTAGTAAGAGTATTTTAGTCATTTCATATATTAAAAATGTTAAAAATTAACGGAATTTGACGGAGGGGTGCAAAATGAAAATTTTGCAAAACTTAGGTGTACCTGTCTGAAACAAAAAAATTTAGATATGTCACCTGAAAAACAGACAATTTTAGAAGTAGCCACATCAAATTATCCCTTAAAAATATTACACATATTTATATTAATATTAAGCTACCATGTTCCTTATATTAAGCTACCATGTGGTGCTGTCCAAAAATAACCAAACCGATTCGAAAATAAGTGAAATGAAAAAAACAAGTTTTAAAAATATTACACTTATTTATATTTAATGTTAAGCTACCATACAGTGATGTCCAAAAACAACCAAACCAATTCGAAAATAACCAAAACGAAAAAAACTGAATCTGTACAGTTCCAACCTGAATTAAAACTTTATCGATTCGATTTTAGTTTATAAAATGAGAACCGATAAAAATTGGACAAAAAAAACTACCGATTTGAACACGTGACTCATTTTAAGTCACCGATCTTTATTAATTGGACCTACAAATATCGGGCGAACAAAAAATAAGTCAAGACCGTCTCAAAATGTGTGAATTTCATGAAAATCAGTTCAAAAAAAACCAACAGTAAATCAATAAGTCAAATAATAAGTCCAAACGGTCTAAAATGCGAAAATTTCATGAAAATCAATTTTAAAAAATGCAACACAAAATCGTTAACTCAATAATAAGCCTAAACGGTGTAAAATGTGAGAACTTCATAAAATTCAGTTAATAAAAAAAATTCACTTCATCTCCGATTTTTATTTTGTTAAAATAAACTAATCGGTTCAGTTCAGTTCAAAACCAAACCGTAAATCGTCCTACTGTTATGCAGTTCGTAAAGTAATTATTTTATTTGAAAGTTTGAACTTCATTGTAATATTATATATAGAGCAACAATCAGGTACAAACGGGGTGGAAATATCCAAATACTCCAAACGTCCGAACCGGTAGAATGTGTATTGCGAAATGATAAAACATGATTGACCTCTATAGAATGTGTAGTACGAAATGGTAGAACGTGATTGACCCTATAGAATCTTGAAAATGTTCGTTGTAGAACTTGTCTGCCACGTGTCGGGTGTTGAACAACGCGCGTTCAGATCATCAACAATCCAACGGTTTTAGAACGTTCGAACGTTCTACAACGTTTGTAGCGGAGTGCATGAAATTTTTTTGTTTAAATATAAATAAATCCTTTTCGCAATAATTGTGAAATGCGATTTCTACAATAATAATGTGAAATGCGATTTCTACGATTAGGGGGTTGTTTGGACGTCCAAAATCGAAAAGCCGCCAATTGGTCTAGATCCTCTTTATTTACGGTGACAATGATCCCAACAAAACAAACAAGGCGTTGGGTTGGCGTACAATTCTAGGCAACATCAAAACAAAGCCTTTTTAAAACAACCAACCCAACAAACCTTAGATATTAATTACAAAAAAGAAAAAGAAAAATTAAATCGCTCAGTAAATACTGATTGATGGACCGAACCAATAACGACTCAGCTGAGCTGGCGGTGGTCATCGTCTCTGACCGCCTCCGGGTCAACGGAGCACTTGTCCTGTTGACCCTCTCCGCCGACGGCCTCCTCCGGTGGGCCCGCCGCTCCCTCAGCATCGCGGGAGAGGTGCTCGGCTTCACCGTCGACGGCCCCAGGATCAGAATCAGCACCGCCGTCGACGGCGGCGGCGGAGTCTGCTGTTTCCCCGGGAGGGGAGTTCCGGTGAGGAGAGAGATCGTGCTGGAGCCGATGACGGAGGATTCGAAGACCCTTTGGTGCTCCAAGCTCCGCGAGTTCATCGATTCTCTGGGTAATTTGTTTCTGCTCGTGGGTTGGTGAGATTTTTATTTGGATTGGACTTGTTTGGCTTGAGTGAAAATGCAGGAGAATTAAATTAAAGTTTCTGAATTCAGTAATTGAGTACTCTTCTGGAGGAGAATGGGAAGAATATGGATTTGATGGTGATTTTGCCACTGTAGCATTGTAGATTTAGTGGGTTTTATTATTATTATTTTACAGTGCTATTATTTATTTTTGATTTTTAAGGGGTGGTTTTGTTTTGTTTAATGATTTTTCAGTGATACCCATTTGGGACCTGAGGGATTTTCTGGCTCTCTTCTTTGTTGAAATGGTCTTGTTTTGAATATTTTGGAGAATGCACTTAATTTCTTGATTAGGTGCTAGAATGTGATGTTTCAGCTGATTGGAGACGTGTTTGATCTTTGATGTATACTGGTTGGGAAGTTTGATAAGGAACAAAAGTTGGAATTTTGTAGCGGTGGCTCCAAGTTTGGAGTTTTGTTACAAGTTGTTTTTGATCATTGGTACCTTAGAAATCATATGAATTTCTTACGTTTTGTTTTTATGTTTTCATGGTTGAGTTGATGTTGGTAGAGTGTAATATTCTTTCTTCATCACAGGTCGACCCAAACGGTTGGTTGTTTTTTTGAACCCGTATGGTGGGAAGAAGTATGCTTCAAAAATATATCTTAATGATGTGAAGCCATTTCTCGAGGATGCCAATGTCGAGATCACCTTGCAAGGTATGCCGTCTTGTCCATATAAATTTAAATACCTCTTGAGTTTTGGTTTTCTCTTTTGTAGGAATGTTACGTCACTCATTTGTAGTTTCATTTGAATTTCAGAGACTAAACACCAGCTTCATGCAAAGCAAATAGCCCAGTCTATGGATATATCGAAGTTTGATGGTATTGTCTGTGTCAGTGGAGATGGGATTTTAGTTGAGGTCTGTTTCTAGTGTTGTGTGCTTCATTTCATGCGTAAAAGTGTTTTCATAAATTGCATTCCAGACGATTAAACATCTGAGTCATTTAACAGGCATTGTATTTAATGTTATAAATCTTTGATCTGTTCATATCTAACTATGTGCTTTATCCTACTGCTCAATTACAGTTGTCGAGTCATTTAACTGGCATCTGAGTCATTTAAGTGGTATTGTTAATACTATTCCTTTTGCTCTTTCTTATGGGTGTTGCACATTTTAGTAGGTTGTAAATGGATTGCTTGAAAGAGAAGATTGGGCTGCAGCCATAAAGATGCCTCTAGGACTTGTACCTGCAGGTTTCTCACTCCTTATCCTTGCCCTTAGCGTTGTAGTTTGTTCTTTTATGTTTGATTTAGTATCAACCTTTTTCAAATGATAGGGCTTCTATGCCCATCTCTGGGCCACTTATATGTATATAATTTGGACAATAATATTAGAAGAGAAAAAATGAAAATTGGAAATGGTACGATTTAGTTGATAACTGTTATTGCTATAAATTAGACATACTGTGGTTGCGCTCTATATATTATGACACTAGTGTATATGGTGACAGGTACAGGAAATGGCATGGTCAAATCTCTTCTGGATTCAGTTGGTGAACCCTGTACACCAGCCAATGCTATACTTGCTATTATTCGAGGTTGAAAATGTTGTCTATTAGTATTTTCTGTTTAAAAACAGTTTGTCTGTATTTTCTTCTAGTGCTTGGTTTTAACCAAAGAAATTGTGACTGCATCTTTCTACATGCCTTTAGGCCATAAGCGTCCACTGGATGTAGCTACTATCGTGCAAGGACAGACCAGATTTTTCAGCGTGTTAATGCTAGCATGGGGTAATGTTACATATGTCATCATTTGGTTCTGGATTCTGTTGTTTAAGTGGCTATTAGCATGTAATTTCTCAAATATGGATCTGAAGTGTTACTGTATTTTTGTCTAATGGCATGTTATGTTTCTTTTTCTTCCACTGTCACGGTGCTTTTCAGCATACTTACCGATTCCCGTGTTAATCCAGGTCTGGTGGCAGATATTGACATTGAATCTGAAAAGTACAGGTGGATGGGAAGTGCCCGTATGGATTTCTATGTAAGTCGTGATATATTTATTTTTTATGTTGATACTTTTTATCTTTATACATGTATAACTTACTGATGTATTGCGAAGAACTGCACAGGACAGGTTATTGTGCATGATTGATGAGCTGTTAGATTGTAGTGTTTTTAACTTCCAAGTTCCAATAACACTCGTGCTATGTAAATTTTCTTTTGCTGTATTCTTCACTGCTCTAATTTTAATAATAATTTCTTGAGAAACTAGTTTGTTTCTAGAAGCTTTATGCTAACTGTTTTTTTTTATTTCTTTAGGGGTTGCAACGCATATTGCATTTGAGGGAATATAATGGGAGCATTTCCTTTGTCCCTGCACCTGGCTACGAAGCATATGGAGAGCCAACCAGCTACAAAGGTGAATGCAGTCCTCATGAAGAGCAGTCCGTTAAAGCGCACCAGCGTGGCTATCCGGGACCCAATGTGAACTTGGAGAACTTGGAGTGGAGAACTATTAACGGGCCGTTTGTTTCTGTTTGGCTTCATAACGTCCCTTGGGCGAGTGAAGATACCATGGCAGCACCCGACGCTAAGGTAGATTTCTGTTGTGCTAGTTTGAGAAGCTATTTATTAACTTGTTACTCCCTCTATTAGTTAGGGATTAGTGTAACACTCCACTTTCCCATCGTGCCCCCGCGTTCTCTCAGTTACCAAGACAATTATGTGGTAAAAACTAACTCGTACGAAAGCAATGTTGATCATATACATTATACATAATTCATGTACTGAAAAGCAGGGATGACAAAAATCTCTGAAACTGACGGGTACCTGGCTTCCCCGATCCGACAGTCCTATAGAGGCAAAAGCAAAATACCCCGAACCCAATGAGGGTTTGGTATCCCAATCCAACGGGAATCCTCACTGAACCCGCCCTGTTGCCATCGGGAGTGACATTAAATTTGGAACTTAAAATTTTGGAAAGTAGGATACTTAATTTGGAACAAGGGAGTGCTTTCTTTCTACTTAATTATTTGAATGTCTGTTTATCCGTCTCTTGTGTGTTTGGAATAACAATTCCTTTACTTGTTATTTGTTACCGACGATGACAATTTACTTTCTTGCTTGCCTGTTGATTTGCAGTTCTCAGACGGTTGTTTGGATCTGATTATCATCAAAGACTGCCCAAGGCTATCGTTGCTAGCACTAATGACAAAGATGAGTGATGGAGGTCACGTCAGATCACCGCATGCCATTTATCTGAAGGTAATTTATTTTCTAAACTCTATTCCATCATCATGATGGTCTTGCCAACAAGAATTGGTGTAGTTGATGGATCTCGAATCGCCTCACTTATAAACACGAGGCGGTCTCTGGTTTTTCAATCCCCACACCTGCTGTTAGTTACAATATCATAAGTGGCGCGTGTACTGACGTAGGTAAAAGCATTTTGGCTGGAGCCGGGAGCGCGAGTGAGCGAGCCGAGCAAGGAAGGGATCATAGACTCGGACGGGGAGGTGTTGGCGAGGGGAAAGGGAACGTACGGGTGCGAGCAGAAGGCGCCATTTTGTTATGGGAAGCTTGGGATCACAGTTGATCAAGGAATGGTGACTCTATTTTCTCCTGTACAGGGTTAAGATTTTTATGTTTCATAATGGATCAGTTAATTACAACAAAAGGGGTTGGTTTTTTCAGATTTGGGTTTGTTTTGAACCACAAATGTGCAGAGTTGATTCATTCATTTCCATGCTACAAAGATGTTCAATTCCTTTATTCTTCGGTCACATGTGTTGTGAACTTTATTGAGCCATGAGATCAACGTTTGGGGTTTTTTGAATCTTAATAGCATGTTTGGCTTTGTTCTAATTTAGTGGTCAGTTCAGTTTTTTTTTTCAGTGTTCTTAAGTTTTGATGATTGGAAATGAAGCCCACAATTATGAACTGAATCTGAACTAAGCTGAATTTATTATGACTTGAGTTATATATAAAGGAAGTATTAGTATGTACTCTTTTTTTTTGTTCATTTATCGACAGTGGCATGATCTATTATGTATGTTATTTTAGATACTAAACCAGTAAATTAAATACTTATTAACGATCTCAAGTAAAATCCTTCAGCATTTCACACGTGTTAAGTGAGTTCTTTATACCACTTCTGTTGGTAAGTACAGTTCTTAAATAAGTCCAGGAACTGAAATTTTTGTAGGATATTCATTGAACTTTTTTCTTCTCATTTTATTATTTTTATTTCACTTGTGAAAGATTAAAATGTCCTTATTTAGTTTTCAAATTCATGTCATTCAATTCTTTCGGAGAGCCACTTTTCCGGCGGTGATATCTCTCTTAGCCACTCTCATCACTCTCTACACCGTCTTATCCAACCCCAAGTACGATAGCCGTCGAAGAAGAGAAATATTGAGATAGTAGTAAGAGGGATAAGTGAGAACTACAACAGGTGTGAGAACTACGAGAATCAATATGGAGGTGCCATGTGACAGGGGGGTCCATACTATAACACAAATAAAAAAGTATTACCATGTCGGGAGAGTAGTGTAACGAGGGATTGAAAAAAATATTATTTTTTTCGCGTCTGCCATCTCAGCGCATGTGCCACGTGGCACGCCTCCCGTGCTCCTCACAAGTTGCACGTCGTGGTGAGATTCTCACGAAATTCTCCCTCTATTATCAATAATGATTAATCTAACACAATTATCGTCCTCTAATTTTGGCGTAACATCTTGGAAATTGTTGAGCTGGAGTTAGTTTCTTGTACATGGAACGTGAAGAACCAAAAAGACAAAAATGTGTGTACATGTGAGTGGCTGTCCGTCGCTGATCACTAATTAACCTTGTTAACTTAGTTCTAGTTCAGTTTGTGTTTCCTATGAAACAAACACTGTAACTCTCTTTAGTGTTTATCACTTGTCTCTTTGTTTTCTGCCATAACGTTTCTACACCTTTCCTCTATTACTCCGGTTTCTCTATCTTCATATTTAACACCTCTAAATTTGAAATGTTAATTAAAGATAAGAGATTTAAAATTAAATAAAATCAATCTCATCGATTAAACATAGTTTTTTTTGTCTTTATTAGTTACGCTTTTTCTATAACAACCATTTGTCATATTGCCTATATGCACGTGGTTTGTTTTGTCCCACAAAACAAATATTCCCATCTTGTTTTGAATAAAATTTTAACCTTTATTTCGAGGTGTCTTTTAATTTCAGAAGTCAAATTACACATATAAATTAATTATGATATCATATTAGAATTTACAATTCAAAACAAGAGAGGAATATATAGATAAAAAGTTCAAATACACAAACAATAAGTGTTTAATAGAAAGTGACGCAATATTCGAGCTTGTTATCCCAAATATGTTGGGGAGAATCGGACATTACTTATAAGAAAGAACACGTCACAAGGAGAGCTCACGTACATATTAAATACCCCGTACTTTTCCGATGTGGGACATAGACTCGTAAGTATAATCATTCTCCAAACACAATTTGTCGCTTTAAGAAAACGTTATATTGTCTTAAGCAAGCTTTAGGAGCATGATTTTTCAATTTTAGTGAAAAAAATGACCAACCTTGGATTTACGTCTAGTCCTTGTGATACTGTCATACTGCTCTATTTGTCAGCAAGAATTCTCGATAACATGCTGTACTCCTTTTTATGTGGATGACATGATCTCACTAGATACAATACCTTATGAATCTCAGAATTCAAGCGTCATCTCAATCAACAATTCGAAATGAAAGATATGAATACTCTCATATATTTTCTCGGGTTAAAAATATCTTCAGTGTCTTCTAGTTATTATATAATTAACTTTGTCATTCCTATTGAGGCAAATGTTAAACTTACTCTTTAAAATGGAAAGTCACTTTTAGATGTCACTCTTTATCACCAACTCGTTGTCAGTTTGGTTTATTTCACTGTCACTCGCCCAAACACTGCTTATGCATTTCATAATGCGAGTCAGTTTATTTGCGCTCGTCACACTACTCACTGGAAGTTGTTCTTCAGATATTTCGGATGGTTTGAGGGACCTTATCTCGCAGTCTACACTTCTCCCATGACACAATTTTGGTTATGCATGCTTATTCATATGTTGAATGGGCTGGTGATCCTACTTATCGATTTTCACTATAGGCTACTATTTCTTCCTCGGTGATTCTCTTATATTTTGGAGATGTAAAAAACAAACAACCGTTGCCCCTCTAGCACCGTGCAGAATATCGGGCTCTCGCTGTTACTACTTCTGAGCTCTTTTGGTTACGGTGATTATTACATGACATGTGTATTGTTCACGGTTCTGCTACTACTGTTTATTGTGACAATTGAAGTGCTATCTAGATTGCTCACAACGACGCCTTCCATGAAAGTACCAAGTATATAGAGAATGATTGTCACTTCGTACGATATCATTTCACACGAGGCATCATCGCTCTCCGCTATGTCTCATCTGATAATCAAACCACTTATATTTTCACTAATGTACCACTTCCTCAACGGTTCGATTTATTGATTGGCAAACTCAATCTCGACTTTCGACCACCATCTTGAGTTTGTGGGGGCGTATTAGCGTAAACCCAATGAACTTTAGGGTTTTCCTCCATATCTTAATCCTAATTTTATATTTTTCCTATAGATATCATGTAGTTGTAAATAAGTAATTATCGAATATAATAATTCATTCACAATTTCCAGTAATAATCAATCAACAAACAGAGTCGCTCACTTCTTAACTAGAGCACCTATTTTAAGATATAATTAGATGTTGGGTGAGGGACCTGACTTCCCCAATTTTTTGATCATTTTGACGTTTCTCCTTAATATATTTTCTTTTTTGTAAAAAATATAGTTTAGAGGTTTGAAACGAGGATATATATTTATTTTTAAAAATTACACGTGGCAAGAAACCCACAGTTCCTTTCTTATCCATAACGTGCCCCACAAAACCATTATCGTCGTACGTAGGAGTAGCCACGTTTTCCTTTTGTTTTCACACGTGACACTAAAACCACCTCAAATATTGTCCTCTTCATCTGCTTTGCATGCATTACGTGACCCAACAATCTTTTTAATGAAATATTCTATTAAATAAATAAAAGTGGACAAATGCTATTGTTTTTTAAAAAAATTTAGCGCGAATTAATTCAAAATTAAAATATATCAGTAAATACCCAGAATAAAAATGAACCCAAAAGTTTCGGGGTAAATGAAATAATATGTAGTAATAACATACCAATTAAAGCTTAAATTAATCAACATTTCAAGTAACTTAAATTAATAATTACATCCCACATGATTGCATCGTTTTGATACTAAATATCTATTATTGTTGTTTCACTCGTAATACAAGGTTTTCATTTGATGAATTATCCTATGATTAATTTTTTCACGAATATTACCTAATCATCCTAATTATTTTTTTTTCACCTATATTATATTAGGTTCGAATCCTACGCTCAAGTCAGGGAAAAAATAGCTGGACTACACCATGCCAATAATAACTGATATTTGATTAATAATTTTGTTCTTAATTCACAATTACAATTTTTATTTCATGAACACATATTTTATAATTGAACCATATTTAATTATCTGGTTAATTAGAGAGCTACTATTCATTTATGGATGTTAGTTGGAATTTAAATATACCATAATTGATTTAATTTGAAGAAAAAAAAATAAAACATGTAATTTCATGCATCCACCGCATCATTTGGACAAACGGGTTGTGTATAACATCACAGCATACACAGCCCATTTGGGCTGTATGCAAAATTGTATGCAGCTCATCCGGTTCGGGCTGCGTACACTGATGTACGCAGTCAATTCGATTCGGGCCGCGTACTGCCCTGTACACATAATTTTATTGGATGCGATGTATTGACCTTGTTTACGCAACCAACCATCCACGCTGCGTACATTACACGCAACCTGAATGTCAAAAATGGTTTGGTGATCTATAATAACGACTAACAATTTTTATGTATATAAATTATTTGAATTAAATATGACGGTTGTACAATTAGATAAAATAAACAAATAAATAAATTTATATAATCAATTATTTGAAATTTGTAAACTAATAACTACACACCAATTAAAATAAAATTTAAAAATTTGTCGATACAAAAATCAGGTACAAGAGAGTAGTTAAAAACAAAAACAAGAAAAAGAAAAAGCGTGGAGAGGAGAGAAGAAATGACGACGCCAAAACAAATGCCTCACTATCGCAACAAGTAACAGATGCACACACAACATGAACGTGTCTTCTTCTATAATTTTTAAATCACAACAAATTATTTATTTCATTAATAATTTAATTTCTCAAACCCAAACCCTCTTCTTCTTCTTCTTCTCCAACCACACCACACTGCTCTCTCTCTTCGCTCTCTTCGTTCGCGTTACAGATCAAGACGCGACCACACCATTCCAGTGCCCTCCAGTTGGAGCAGAGCTCTAGGGTTTGGTCTGGGAGTGGCTGCTCTGTGATGTCTTCTTCGTCGTCGTCGTCGTCCAAGGTCTGCTTCAACTCCGACTGTACTAACCTGAAGCCGGACCGGCCCAGGAAGGGCTGGCGTCTGCACTCCGGCGACTGCGCCGAGCTCTGCGACCGATGCGCGTGAGCAATTTCTACACCCGTTGACTCGTTTCGTGTTTTTGAATCGATTAATTTACATTTTCTCTGCAATTTGAGGGTCTATAGGTGTGTGGAGATGGAATGTTTTTGGATTTTTAGTGCCTGAGAGTGTGAGTTTTGGATATGGCGATTATTCATGGTTCTTTTGGTTTAAGCTATGACTGTGCAGTGTGTAGCTGTGGGAAACCTGGAGATTGTGTTTTTTTATTGGAAATTTGAGTTGATGCTTATATGTTTATTTCTTTTGTTGTTTGTTTTAGGTGTGTTGATGATTGGATTATTCAAAAAGTTAGAAATTAATGGATTTTAATTGTTTGGAGACGGTAGTTGAAAACATTAGAAAAAGATTGAATCGAGGGAAAAATCTAGTGTCTCTGTTTAATTATGTTTGCATTTTAATGTATTGTTTTAGGTTGTTCTTGCTATATATGTTGATGATTGGATTATTCAAAAATTTAGAGATTAATGGATTTTAATGGTTCGGAGACTGGGAGTTGAAAACACTAGAAAAAGATTGAATTGAGGGAAAAATCTAGTGTATCTGTTTAATTACTTGTGCATTTTGATGTATTTTTTTATGTTTTTCTTGCTGTATATTTGTTTAAGTCAACTTTGGCTTTACTTTATACCATACAGGACCTTTTTTAACATATTGATACCAGTGATCTTGATAATAGCCATGCTTAACTATGGTTTCTTCTAAAGTTTTGATTAATCTTGAATTCGGGTCGGGACTATTAAACATGTTTTAGTATAGTGCTGTTACCTATGACCCGAGACTTCTTTGGGATGACAGACTAGTTTCCAGAAATGACAAACTTATTATTTTTATACGTTTGTTTTACTAGAATCATGGTGGCAATTGACACATGGAGGTATATTTAGTGGCAGTTTTTGCCAGAATATTCTAACTTAAGAACCCGATTTTTCTACAGCCAATTTACGGTCCAATATATTTGGAACGTAACGGCGTAATACTATTATTCTGTTTCTTATAGTCTTGGCTTCTGCTTGATACCCTGTTGATTTAAAATTGATTGTTTATGTTATTTTTAGTTCTACATATGAGGAGGGAAGATTCTGTGAAACTTTTCATTCAAATATAGCTGGTTGGAGGAATTGTGAGTCTTGTGGGAAGGTCAGCAGAGATTTACTCTAGTTCATTTTATATATATTTTTGTTTCGTATTACATGCAAAATATACATCCTACATTTTACATGCTTTGGTTTGTTTAACCTCTTACAGCGGGTTCATTGTGGATGTATTATTTCGGCTCATGTTTATATATTGTTGGATCCTGGTGGAGTTCAATGCTTGACATGTGCAAGGAAAAACATCGTTGTGGTAAGGATGCGTTTGGTTGTCAATGACTTAAAAGTTATTATTTTATTCTCTATGAATATTTGTCTTCTTGCTAAAATAGAATAATGCCATTTTGGTTCTAGCTTATCTCTATTTCCTTGCATTTACTTAGGCAACTCATGCCCTAAGATAATATTTCATGATGAGCCAAGTTGTGACTACCTTTTTTAAAAATAAATATGGGAAGGGCTAAGCAAATAAATAACTAGAGTTCTGCCATCTTATTTGAGATGAACTGTGTGGAGTACTTCCAATTTTTTTTTATCTTCATCAGATACATTGTTTATTTTGAACATATGAGGGAAAGATAACTGAAGTTCCACTATCTTATTTGATATGAAATTGTCTCTGGAGTTCTTCTGAAAGATTTTAAATTCACCAGATACATTGTTCCTTTTGAAGTTACTGCTATTATTTGTTATGTGAAGCATATGCATTAGATAATTATGTTCCTTGATCCTACAAGAGAGTGAAAATGTTTAAACTTCACATCCAGGCACCAAGCACAGTATGGCCGTCTTCTCTGATTTTTCATATACCTCTATCCGAGAGACTTAAAGAGCCTCCAACGAAGAACTGGAGGCAGATAGCAGGATCAGGACCTGTCCCATGGCGGCAAGCACCCAGTTTATTCAATTCTTCTATTCCTCAGCCTGAAACACTTCCAAGAATTCCTTATGATGCCGATATATCAGCTGGAGTTGACAGATATAATGCCAATGAACGGTTTCTGTCCTCTTCATTGGAAAGGAAGACAACTGAGGATTTCACTGAAAGATTTATGAACGGAAGCCTGAAGTTTGGCGTGCCTGAAATATATGAGAAGGGTAAAACAGGTATCACAACATTCTCCGTACAATAGTGTCTGCTGGTTGAAAGAATTATTATGGCTAACCATGCTCTGCTAGCACTGGAAATTAGCTGTCTACTAAAATGACCAACAGGCCAGTTCACACATCTGATGTGGCATTTTGTAATAGGTATCAACAGCGAGGAGCAACCTACTTCCTGTATGAATATATCTCATAAATCCTCTTTGCTGAAGGAGGATCCATCCATACCACAGTTTGGTTCAACTGTACCTTATACATCAGCAAATGAAACAAATGGTCAAATTGGGGAATCTGGAATTCATCTACGCCCAACCCTTCCATCTCCACTAGCAAAGCAGTTACATGGTAACCTACATAGTGGAGTTGAATCATATGGTGAATCTCAAATACGCTATGGAAGGCCTCGAGCAGATGCACGGGGTAGGAACCAATTACTTCCTCGATACTGGCCTAGGATAACAGATCAAGAATTGCAGCAAATTTCTGGAGAGTATCCTTCAGTGCTATTATGTTTTCTTGATACCTTGAATTATCAATTGAACTAGAGTTTTAAATATGTTTTTAGCACTTCCAGATTTGAATTCATGATTTCTCTTCATAGTTTTTCTTGTCTTATTAGCTCTAGCACTAGCATCTGAAGTTATGCTTGTCTTTTCCTTCTGTTAGTACTGTGAACATTATAAAGCCTTGACATTATGTAAGTTCAAATTCCGTGATCACTCCTTTGTTTGAGAAAATGCTAAGTGCTAGTGATGCCGGACGGATTGGGCGTTTAGTGCTTCCAAAAAAATGTGCTGAGGTGATCTTTTGTAATGTTCAATGTTTCTGTTATTTAGTTTTGTACATTAGATGGAAAACATGTTTGTTTATTTTTCCCAACCCTAATTTCCTGTCTTCTTTTTAATAAGCACCTAATTTCCTGTCTTTGTTGTATACATAGTGGTCAACGTTCAAGTACATCTGTGATGATTTCCGCAGCTTGAAATAACCTTTACTTTCTTAAAACTCAGGAAAATCCCGAAGTATAATATAATAAAATCAAAGCAAATAAATATTGACAATTATGCTTTCTTTATGTTGACATGCAACCTCTTATTTATGTCTGTTTTTTTCATGTAACAGAATATGTTGAATTTATAGTAGGCCTTGCTTATAATATTTGTTTTCTAGATATGTTTTGATGAGTCATTGTGCAACTACCTATCAATTTATTTCTGGTTTGCAATTCATTCTCAAAAGAACTTTATATCCTAACAGAATGGTTAATTCAATTATATTCATGGAATGGCTGGGAGAGGTGTTTTAGAAAGGGAGATCAACATGAGAGAAGTTCTAGCAGTCCTAATAATACAATTATAGATCAAGTTATACTCTTTATATGGCACAAACATATTCTTATCTGGCAAACTGGAAGAATGGTTCATTATCAAGACAGTGTATATACTATGAAGTAATATCATGCTATATATGATTTTCATACTATAACCTTTCTTTAGTTGACAGAGACTCATGACCTAGTATCTTTGTAAATTAGTACATGTCTTAAATCGAGTATCATGTTATGTTGGCTTATTTCTCCATTATGGTGTTAGATCCTGTAAATTGGTTAGTTGTCTTCCTATTGGTTTTCTTAAAAAACTATTTGTTGGCAGGGTTTCATCAATAGTAGCTCAGCTGATGGCTGTTTTGTATTATTTGTATTACGGTATCAGTACTAGTTACAAAATGTATAAAAATAGTGTCATAATATTGGGAAAATATTTCACTATTAACTGAAATGCAGTATCTTTAGCAATTAGAAGGGACAGAAATTTTACATTCAAATCATCTAGCAGTTATTTTTTCTAGTATGGAAGCTTTTTGCATTTTATCCTAGTAACCGGCAAAACTGTTATAATGACCTGAACGACATTTTGCTTCTTCAAATTATTCATACAGTCCTACGTGCTCATCATATGTCTGAATTTGAACAGTGCTCTACACACATTTAGCTGTCTTGTTTAGCATTTACTTTTACAATATCCTCTGAGTTTAATTTGCTAGTTATTATTTCTCATGTTTCCTCCGTATGATAATCACCAATTTAACATCACACAGGCATACTTTCCACCAATATCTCAGCCTGAAGGATTGCCCCTTAAAGTACAGGATGCAAAGGGAAAGGAATGGATATTTCAATTCCGATTCTGGCCCAACAATAATAGTAGGATGTATGTTCTGGAGGGTGTTACTCCTTGTATTCAGGCCATGCAACTTCAAGCAGGTGATATAGGTAAAAAGATTATATCGCTGGATGAAAGAAATACCTTATTACCACGTCTTTCTTTGAGTTTGACTATCCTGCTACTACATAGATATGCTTTTTATTTGCGATACATTTTTGTATTAAATGTGGTCAACTTTCTGTGAATGAGCTCATCTTGATGTAAGAGGTTTGTATGCTTGTAATCATGATATATTTTGTTTTGGAACTGAAAGTTAGTTTTTTTTTTGTCAGTAACATTTAGTAGGTTAGAGCCAGAAGGAAAATTGGTGATGGGATTCAGAAAGGCTTCAGCTACACCATCTGATCAGGTTTGCCGTTGTACATTGACCACATAACTCTGCACTGTATTCTGAGAGCTTTTACATAAAGTGAATTTTTATGTGATCAGTCTTCATGTCATCTGGACATGCATTTACTTATGATCGTCTATTAATCTTTATTCAATACATAGTTAGGCCTCCACATCTGGTTTCTCAGTACATAGTTTTATATCGTCATTTCTTGATCATTTCTTAAAACACATGTTCTTTGACACAATTTTGATATACTTCTGTAACTTTATTGTAGTTAATTACTTCATGACACAGATGAGAAAAAGGCATGAGATCTTTGAATTGACCAAATTATTTAGGGTACAGGCCTTTTAGAAAATTATATTTTTAAGTAATTGTTGTCGCATGGGAAGGATATGGACAGGGTCGGAGTATATTGGTGTTATATATTGGATGCTTAGGTGGCACCCACGTGGTATTTTGATGAGAGGATGTCCTCCCATGGGAGGATATAGAAAGTAGGGGTTTATTGCCGAGATCCCTTTGTCCAACGGCGGGAAGGGGTATTTATATTAGATGCGGTCATGGGCGTGTATTGGGTTGATATGTTGTGAGGTTGTCATGTCCGTCCACGTGGGGTGGGTGGTAGGGTGCAATGATGCTGGTTCCAAGGTGCCCGCTTGGCCCGACTAGGGTTTCCGGGGTACGAGCGGGAGTTAGGGTTTCAATGATCCAAGTGGGCGATTGATACTTACCCTTTGGTTAGGCAGAACGATAATTGGTACGCCAATGGAAGTGCCCATTAACAAACTAGTGTTTTCAACAAAACAGCTAAAATTGCACTTTGCAGTTTATTGTAGGAAGGTAATGGGGAATGTAAACTAGTTCTTTTGTTGTTAGGAGGCATGTACAACACACTACAGAGAGCCTGTCTGATAAAGATAAATTATATTTCAGCCAGCTCTGTGTTGGCATTGACAGTCACATATGTAATTTGGAAAACATTCTGGCTCTATTTGAGATTTTAGCAAATAGTAATATTTGGTTTTGGTTGACTAGTATAGTTTAACCTAAATCTGATCGTGGTTACACGCTATTATCTATTGACAGGACAACGAAAAGGCTAAAAGTGGAAATGGAGTTGCACCACATGGAGATGTTAGTATTTTCAAACTAAAATTGGTGAAGTTGGTTGAATCATTTTTCATTTGCAAGGTAGGTCGAGATCATTTAGCTTTTCATCTGTCAATCAGGTTGAATTCACAGATCCTAGTTCATGGTCCAAAGTAGATAAATCTGGATATATAGCCAAGGAAGCACTTGGAGCTAAATCTTCTGGGTCTAGGAAGAGAAAGAACAGTGTCTTATTTGTAAAGAGTAAGCGCCTAAGAATTGACAATGAAGATCTGATAGAGCTGAAGCTCACTTGGGAAGAAGCCCAAGGATTGCTGCGTCCCCCTCCCAACCACATTCCTAGTGTTGTAGTGATTGAAGGCTTTGAGTTTGAGGAATATGAGGTACAGTATGAAAACTTCATTCTCATGTGCAAAAATATGTATGACCAATTATTATATTTGGGCACATTAACTTCTTTTCTCAAACAGTGACATACTGTTCTAGAAATGGTTATTACTTATGCAGCTTGCTCACAAAATTACTTCTCTGTGCTGTCATCCAAAGTTCCCTGGCATATGAAATCCAATGTCTTAAAACTTGTATTGTTTCATGTATGTTTGCAAAAAATGGAATTGTATTGTCATGAATTTCCCCCTTAAATAAAGTGCATTACATTGCATTTACTAGACTTTAACTCTTGAACTCTGAGCTCTCAGGTTGACTCTACTAGATTCTCTCTTACTTGAACCAAGGCTTGCCTTTCCATTTTTGTTATAATCAACTGTAAGCACAGGTACGAGGATAAGAACAATTGACCTGGTATGTATTATAGCAAGTTTCTGCCATTTCTCCCACAACATTGGTTACCTTTCCATTTATGGTTATAATGATTTAGTTTCTGAAACATTGTTGTAATCTGAAAAAAATCACATTTTTCCCTGGCAGCTGGACCGTACTGATCATTTAATTTATATAAATCATAAAGCACCTGATATTGTTAATGACAATTTCAGTGATGTTTATTGCCATTATATCTTGCTATTGGACAACCAACATGTTAAACTGTCATCTACATATTTATCCAGACCATGGGCTTGTGAGCCTTTCAAGTGCCAAATTGAGGTAAAGTCATTGCTTATGTAGACCTGATGACATATTTTTCATGGCAGGACGCACCAGTACTTGGGAAGCCAACAATTCTGGGAGCTGACAATACGGGGTATATTACTTGTTTTGGATACCCCGGGATCCTGTTAAGATTCTGAATTGTCTATTTAGTGTATGATAGTAAAGAATCAATACAAAGATAATCAATTCTGTAAATTTGGTACTCTCTTTGCTTGAATATTGTGGCAGTATCTTCTTTTTTGGTTCTGAAGTTATTTCAAACCCCTTTTTACTTGCACTATTAGCCTATGTGGTCACTTGTCACGCTTCAACTGTATCATTAGAAATTCAGTCTGGTGATATTGGCTTTGTGAAGGCCACATATGTATTTTTGTCTCATGACTTTGGAGCCTGCAAATACTGATATCATGTTTAACTTATGTCAGTGAAAAGGTTCAATGGGCTCAATGTGAGGATTGTTTTAAGTGGCGCAAATTGCCTGCAAATGCACTTCTTCCCCCAAGATGGACCTGTTCTGATAATTCTTGGGATCCAGAAAGGTATGATAATGTACTTTCCATCTTGGTTTTGGAGCTTTGTGCACATTTTCTTTGGTTCTAGCCCTAGGTCTGTTTGGAGTCCACTAAACGTCTCATTTTAGGATAAATGATAGGTCACTTTTGCCCATCTATACCGCTGCTGGGTGCAAATGTGGTAGTGGTTTCCAAAACATCGTAGAATAGTTCACCCTGCTAATTGGTTTCCTTGATATGCTATTAAATTTTGGATTCAAGGCTGATATCAGTTTTACCAGACGCACTTCAAGTAGTTGATGTATATATAATTTTTCAAAATATATCATCCACACAAATATGCTACCATTCTGATAAAACAGTAGCATGTTTTTCTGTTTCTTAGTATGGTTAAGCTCTGCCTTTATCCTTCCCTTTTCTACCAGAATAAAATAACTATAATGTATAGCTCTTGCACTTTGTCATTTTGTTGATAAAATGTTCATATACTCCTTTCCTACCAGGTCTTTGTGTTCAACAGCTCAAGAATTGACCTCAGAACAGCTTGAAGATTTGTTGCCGTCATGTAATTCAGGTATGAAATACTCGAAACATCCTTGGTTCTACATTTTTCTCACGTCCAAATGTCACATGAGCATATATGGCTTGAAGTAGTCCAAACAGGCTCATAGTTTTGCATTGTGCTAGATCTTTGATTCTGTTGTTATTGCAATATCTTCCGTCAACGCTTATACATACACACATTTTGAGAAATGAAATTCTTCTAAATAGCGTGTGGATAATGTATCCCTATGATTGTTTCCACTTCCATATGAAAATAATCCTGATGGAACGTTATAGTGATGCCTGTATTTGATTCCCAATTTATCAAATTTTCCATCAGTTTGTGATTGTCTTTGGGCAGCTGCTCCTAGGAAAATGAAGGCTCCCAAAGAGGACCTCGATAATGTTGATCTCCCGGAGGGACTGGACACTCTTGCAAACTTGGCTATATTAGATGAGGGCGAGGCAACACCAGCAAGCCAGGCCACCACAACTAAGCACCCCCGCCACAGACCTGGATGCTCGTGCATTGTGTGCATTCAACCTCCAAGCGGGAAGGGCCCAAAACACAAGCAGACATGCACATGCAACGTGTGCCTAACAGTCAAGCGCCGCTTCCGCACCTTAATGATGCGCCGCGAGAAGAAACAATCAGAGAAAGAAGCAGAAACTACACGCAAAAAGCAGCATCCGCCACTTTTCGGAGAAAAATTGCTGGAAGACGACCCCTCGGTAGGTACCAGCATGGGAAACAGTAGCCCGGACCCTAAAAAGGCGGCGAGTGATGGCTCCGACGATGACCCCAACAAGGTAAAGTCGTCAATGTCACCTTTCAAGGGCCAGATTGACCTGAATATCCAGCCAGAGCGCGAGGAGGAGCTGTCACCCGGTTCAGATCCTGGCAGCATGGCGAAATTGCTCAACAATGCCCCCGACAAATGCTTTGAACAGCAGAAACTACCAACCCCGGTCGACAATGGAAGTTCAGCGCAGCAAGGTGAATTCATCAGCAATAGTGTTGCTCCCCCCGTGATCAGCCTGGATGAAGACGAAACTGCAACAACTACTGTACCTGTGGAAGTGCCAGGTTCTCCATCAGCCGCTGTTAATACTTAAAGATCAAAATCGGAAATGTTGTGCCGATCGGGGACAGTTGTAAATTCACCCATAACAGCTTGCATTTGTTCAGGCCCTGTACATAAACAAAATAGAGAGGAAGAAGGTAGGAAATGGAACACTTAGCAGTAGACAAGTCATTAGTTTTGGGTGGTGAAGTTGTGTATCCATTAGCAATTATGTTGTGATTGAAGATTGAAGCTACATAGTCTTTTTTTTTGTATGTCATTTTGCTCAGCAATGTAGAAGTTGCTTCTTATGGTCTGGAACTGGAAGAGAAAAGTATAATTTGGCAAGTGCTGTTGATTTGAATTTTTCTCAAGTGCTATCCATAGAAATACAAAGTTTTATCTGTTGTTTTAGCATCATCTCATATGTGAAGTAAAGAGATTTATTGGCATATAAACATCCTGTGTATTTATTCATCTGATTGAGTTTCTTTTTTTAGATGGATCAATGTAACCATTCCAATTACTAGGCAATGGACCAGTGAGACTGGGTCTAGGTCCCCATAAGAGCTGCACGACCTCCCGTTTTAGAAATACAAGCAGTGGAGAAGAAACTTAAAACAAGAGAATCTAGGGAGAGAGGCTTTAATGGCTTTTAGACTGTAATTCAGCTTTAATGGAACATTAATTGAGCCTTCATGAGATTTTAGACTTCAATTGAGCATTAATTAAGATGGGATGTGTTAGAAGAGAGATGTATGACATTATTTTGAAAATTTGATGTTTAATTTAAGGTATTTTAGACTTTCATATGTTTTATCGTAAAGCTCTTAACACAACGACTAAATATATTTATTTCTAAATTTTTCTTGAAAAACATTACTATTACAATATTGAAAATTTCACTATAATTTGAAATAATTAGATAACATTTAATTTACCTTGTAGTTCACTCCATTGAAAGTTAGGAACTTAAAAGCATAAATTTGGGAAAACGAACACCTACTTATAACCGATTCACATCTTGATACTTTAACTTCTTAATTTTTATCTTAGTATCATAACTATTCGTTTGGAATAACCGTTAGCATTTCGTTAGTTTTAACGACAAAAATCACGTGGGCACACACGACTATTTACCTAAAAGAATACCCAAAATGTCCTTGGTTGAAAAAACAAAGAAAACTCAAAAGTCAAATATGAACAGTGAGGTGTCTTCTCCGACGAGATTCATGGCGACGGGGCTGGAGATTCGGCAAGGTGGGTTTGGTTCGGAGCCGGAGCTTGGCGAAGTAGGTTCGGAGCTAAAGCTCGACGACAGAGTTAGAGCTCCGACAAGGTGGGTTCGGTTCGATCTCCGGCGAGCTTCACGACGACGGGGTTGGAGCTCTAACAAGGCGGATTCGGTTCGGAGTTGGATCTCGGCGACAGAGTTGGAGTTCCGACAAGGTGGGTTCGGTTCCTTATCCGGCGAGCTTCATGTCGACAGGGCTGGAGCTCCGACAAGGTGGGTTCGGTTTGGAGTTGGAGCTTCACAAGGTGGGTTCGACTCCGCAAATAGGACTTTTTCGTCCTTTTTTGTCCTTTTTCGGCAAGGGGACCACACCGCGGTGGAGCATGATTCAGAGAGTTTGAGCTCCAGCACCGTGAGCCGGAGAAGGTACAGAAGAGTAGGAGAAGGAGAAAAATTTCAATGACATAATTTTGAAAATTTGAACGACGAATATGAGTAGTTTGGTCATTTTAAGTTTATGTATATAGAGTTAACATACTTCTCCCAAATTAATAATTAGGTTATTGAAAAAGAGAAAAAAAGTTATAGTATCAATGTGTGAATCAGTTATAGTACTTAAGACGGTCTTTTTCTCTCTAGGGTTAGACATTCTTTTTTCTATATATTATAAATTTACGCCATAGTTGAAACTACGTTAAAAAAATCCTACTTGTCGTCTTTCTGAAAAAAATCTTCTTCTCTGGTCACTCTCTACACCGACTCGAGTTTGTCTACGTTCGTCGTTGTATCTTGGGCGACAATTGCTCATAGGGGCAACAAATTAAACGTCTTAAGAAAAAGGGACCACCGTGCCTCGACAAAAACAGATTCCGTCTTAATCATCTGTCCCGTACCAATTCTCATGTCAAGCAATATCTATTATGTTTTTGTTCCTACTATATTGTACTATCATATCAAATAGAAGTACTATTTTCAATATATTTGCATAGTTCGATCTATTTCTATTATTGTATGACTGAATCTATGTTTCAATTGTTAATTTACATTTATTGACTAACCCGTATTTAACAATTACTTGACAATGGGCCAGTAATTAAGATTAGGTCTAGAAGATCTACATGCACAGCAACACCTCCCAAATTAAAAATACAAACAAAACAGCTATCTAGAGAGAGAGAGGTGAGAGAAGCTTTAATGGGTTTTAGAGTTTAATTAATTAACCTTTAATGGAGTATCAATGCCTTCAAGAGATTTTAGACTTGAATGAAGCTTTCATTGAGCATCAATGAAGTCTTAACGAGACTTTAATGGAGCACAAGAAACTAAATATAGTAGTTTAGTGAATGCAAAGAAAGAGCTAAATATAGTAATTAAAGTATATTAATCAGACTATTTCCTCTACAATTAGCCTCTTAAAAATCGGTTAGTTTTTCTTATGAAACTAATATATCAAAACCTATAATCAGATATCAACAACATATATTCACTAATAATTAATCAAACACAATCTTTCAAAAAAAAAATCAAACACGAAAATAAACTTATATATATACTTCCTTCTCAGTCTTCTCTAATTAGAAGAAATACATAATGTTATTCTTAATTCTTTTAAAATATCTGTTAGAGTACCACATCCGAGATATGTGAATATATTAATCAGCTCAAATAACAATCTAGGCATCTACCTATCAATTTGAGCTTTTCGGTGAGTTGGGCTTATGAAATGATAACATAACTTAGTATGTTTTGGACGTGACCTCCATATATATGTCAAGCATTAAAAGCACCACACCTTAAAGATGCGTTCACAATTCAAAAAGACTCCACATGCTTTAATGTGGTACTATAATAACTCTACTATGCTAGAGATAATTGCAGATATGTACATCAAACGACAAAAACTTACCAGAAATTTGTAGTCATATTGTTTTGCACACAAGTACACTCAACATATTGCCTAAATACATAACATAGTTAATAGAAAAATTTAGACGAACCGACAAGTTAAAAAAAATTATTTGTATGTATATTATTTTTGAAGCTTTTTGTACCTAGATTTAAAACATGTTTTGTTGAATACATCTAGCTGGAATTATTTTATAAATATCGTGAATGACTACTCAAATCTTAGTCCGTCATCAACTGAATCCTCTAAACATGACATATAATTAACACGCCCTTACCCTAATAAACATACTTTAATTTTTTATTGAGTTTGAATTATTTTATCACCCCTACTTTATATATGGTCCAATATTCTAAATAATTTGGCAAGTTCAGCTCCTTCTTGTATTTTTTGTCTTCTCTGTTTCATTTCATGTGTCACGTCACATGTGGTCCATTTTATTTATCTATACATATATATATATATATGTTATGGTAGCCTCATGCAAACCAAAAAATCGAAGCGATCTCTTTGCAACAAAAATGATGAGACAAGCCGAAGCCCAATGCCTCCTATCAACAAAATCAAAACCCTTCTGGCTCTCCAATATTGCCAATTATAATGCCAAAACCATCACTGCCTCAAAACTCACCACTAGACCACTAGGCAGGCTCGTCCGTACAAAAATGTCGTGTACCAACACGGTGGTGACGGTGACGAGGTCCGAGCCGGAGCTCGTGGGCCTCGCTAAGCCTACGCCTCGCGAGCGCAAGGAACTCTCCTTTCTCGACGCCCGAGACCTCGTTCGCATGGTGTATACAGTCATACAAATATATCGTTACGAACCCTCCAGGGGGGGGGGGGA
>JAYMTP010001127.1:0-26202 GCA_036897365.1 Geranium brycei | reverse complement strand
CTATTGACGTAGTTGCGGTGCTTTGCTTCGTTTCCAAGCCAAGAAATGGTGGAGATGTGAATGAGGAATGAAGATTTTTATATGCGACAGAAATGGTCTATATATGTAGGCAGAGACAGAGAAACAAAGATTCGTTGGAGCGTTGACACTGCCCTATTCCTACGAACGAATGGTTTTAGTTTTAAATATGTCTTTTATATTTTAAGAATAAAGTCGACTTTATTAAATCTCAAAACTAATCCAATTAGAAGTGATATATTATCTGTTAATTAGTCAACTAAAAAAATCAAATTTAATTTAATTTAATAATATTTAAGGAGAGGCTGTGTTGATGAATTCTTAAATTTTGGATGTATGTTCTTGATGGTTTTGGTATAATTAGTAAAGCAGTAGTTTTGCTTACTCGGATGTTTAATCCTATCTTTGTATTTTCAGGTGATCTGGTAAGCAACTAGCAGCGTGTTGAAATGGGTTTTATAGCCTTAATTAATTATTTTGTGTTTAATTGGAATGTTTAGTGCCGATAACCACAGCCGACTTGGTGCTTGCTTTTGTATTGACAAGTGACCACAACAATTCTGTGTGCTGCTACTCTTGTTTTTGGTTTCTTTTTTTCCCGTGTAATTACTCTAATTAACTAATAAAAATGAATTTTGAGATCTTCTAATTTGTCTAGGCTCTACTTAGTTTGTGATAAAATCGTTCCACTCAAGCTCGAACGAGTTCATTAAATTAAATTCAAGTTCAGTTTGAAAAAATATAATCGTGGTCGGTTTGTCTAAGTTTTACTTCAAATATTTATTAAAATAAAATATATAATTTTTACGACTCGACTTGATTCATCTAATTTTATTAAAAATATTTGTTAAAGGTTAAAGTATAGTGGATAAAAAAATTATAATTAATCAAATATTAAACAAGTCAACTTGCGGTATTATCATTCATTGAAAAGTTAAACTCGATCTTGACTTGACTTGTATATTAAACTAGCAATCGTGAACTCGAGTTTAATTATCATAAACTCAAATGAATATTTAATAAATTTCGACTCTTACAAGTTACAATCTTATTCATGACATCTTTAAATTGTCCCATTATATACAACTAACTCAATTGTTCATACACCGAAGTTAATTTTAATTAAATATTTATATTTTATTATTGGAGGATGAAATTTTCATATTTATATTCTCAATACTCACGAAAATGAAAGTTGAGTTACCATAAACTTATAAAAAGTGAACGCGTCATTTATAAACTAATAATGTAATGTCGATAATTATCCTAAAAAGCATATCACTAACTCAAACATATAATCATTGATTAGGCTAATTAAACACTTACTCCTTGTGTGTAATGATTTGATTCGACCCCCTAGCTACAATGGCGCCTCCATCACCGCCCATTAACAATATGCCCATAAAACATATGTGGTTCCTTCTTAAATTTCACTATAATAATATTAAAATCACGGTGTAATAATAAAAAATTACTAACAAGATAATAATGTAAATAAGTTAGTTATTGCAAGTGGCCCTCCAATCCCTATCCCCATTGGAGGATTATTCAACTAATAATTAATAACACTTCAATCGTAATTTCCCGCAAAAAATTACAGCATTTCCGGGTAATTTTACTTTTAAATATAAAATTAGGAGAGTGTTTTGGTGATTTCAAAAAAAAGAAAAAGAGAGTGTTTGGGTTTTCAACGAATACAATAAACGACGTCGTTTTACAAGTAGGTGGTTCGTACGAAAATGAGATCCACAAGCAACAAGCAACAACTGTACGGCACTTGATGGCCGGCTGATAAGTGATAAGGCCTAGTCACGGTTATCAACGGTCACGTCCTGCCACGTCATCATCGGACCAGTTCCTCGTAAACCGACCACGCCTTGTTAGGGTCTACTCACGCATGACGTGGCAATGTTGTTCCTTAAGGATTGGCACTTGTAATATATTATTAGTTTTGATAAAATTCAAAAAGTCAAATGGGATTGAAATGAGAGGTTTGGGTTTTTGACCGATTAAAAATCTCAACTTGTGTACGTATGTGTTATTTATTTACATATAAATATTGGTATTTTTGTGTATAAAACGTGAAGGGTGTGTTGTTATCGTTGGTAAGTCCACCAACTCATCGAAATTGTATTCCATGTTGTCTGACCAACCATTGTTATATTTGTATTTCAATCTTTAAATGTCTTAAAACTTATGTCTAATCTTATAAATATAAACTCGTTTAATAAAATATTTTAATTACTATATATATTGTATATGATACAAACATGATTAAAATTTACTATATAATTTAATATTTTCGGTTAAATAAAG
Source organism: Geranium brycei (assembly GCA_036897365.1). NCBI lineage: Eukaryota > Viridiplantae > Streptophyta > Magnoliopsida > Geraniales > Geraniaceae > Geranium > Geranium brycei. Next base: position 23,868 of record JAYMTP010001127.1, on the reverse strand, counting down.
TGAGTGATATCATTTTCTTTCTTCGATTGTTACTCATGTATACAAACAATCAAACTTAAAAGGAGATTTAATATTATCATTCACTTAAAAGTAAGGCTAGATAACAAAATATGCTACAGATCCGTCTTATTATCGTTGGTAGGAATTAAGTATGATTGACTCAAGTCAGCCTAATATTTTTTTAAATATACTTCAAAAATTGGTTTAATCTTGTATGAATAACAACATAAATATTTAGTAATCTTATTATATCTTGCTATGTCGGATCAACATAACAAACATGTCGAATTCAATTGTTTTGTCACTGATTTCTAAAGTTGTTTGAATCCGCTCTATCATATTAAAAATCTCAAGTTTGGGCCATCAGAGTTCAAATTTACGGACGAGAAATTCGGAAGGAACTACTATGCATTGAAGCCCAATAAGCCCAATATCAAGCCCAATAATAGCATCTCTTGGGCTCGAAGACAAGGGTTCATCGTAATTATAGCAACCTATTTTACGAAGATGACTCGCATCCACAAGAGTCTATCGTTTCTTATTCTCTCTCAAGCACTTCGTCGAACACCTGTCCAACGACGCCGTTTAGACCTCCACGTGTCGCCCAATTTCACCTCCTCCTCCTTCAATTCAGCTGTTGAACTGAACCCAAAAAACCAGTTACAAATCGAAGCGCCATTTTCGAACCAGAAGAAGAAGAAAATAAGAATACATGAATCGTCTCAGAGCCTCCCACCGATTCTCCAGGAGCCTCCACAACCAGAGCCCTCAGTCCCAGCTCCACCGCGCCGGTCCCTTGACCTCGCACCTCAAGTCCCGGTCCGTGGTCCGGTTCCGTGGACCTGACACGGTCAAGTTCCTGCAGGGCCTGTTGACCAACGATGTGCGGCGGTTCCGCGATCCCTCCGGCGACGGAGCTGCGGCGGCTCTGCCGACTCCGAACATGTCTGCCGTGGCGGCGCCGCCCATGTACGCGGCGCTGCTGACCCCTCAGGGGAGGTTCCTGTACGATCTGTTCCTGTACAGGCCTTCGAGAGCCGACGAGAAGCTTGACAGCACCGGGTCTGGTCCCGGGTCCGAATCGGACGAGTCGATTGAGCTGTTGGCGGATGTGGACGGTTCCGTGCTCGACGAGCTCTTGGCGAGCCTCAAGAGGTGAGAGAGCTTTTACTGTTTTCGTGTTTATCATTTGTGAATTGGTGTGTTTCAATTGAGTTTTGTTTCCATTGGATTGATTCGGTATACTGCAATTACATGTATAAGTGAAGAATTTGATTTTCACGGACTGTTATGATGCATAGAGGTTGAATCTTATGAAGTGCATTGAGATTCTTCAACAATTGATGCTGTAGAGGGTGTGTGTATATGGAGATAATTTTGAGGACTAAGTTTTACTGTTTTGGTTCTCCAAAAATTGATAATGTAGAGTGTGTGTGCCGGTAATATGAATCTTCAAAATTTGATACTGTTTTGATGTGTTTGTGTTTTCATGATTATCATTTGTGAATTGAGCAAAAGGTTTTGGTGTGTTTCGATTGGATATGCGCATTTTATCGATAATTCTGTGCGTCGCTGTTTTGTTTCCAATGGACTGATTATAATTGCATGTATGTGGGAAGAATTTGGTTTTCATGGACTATTAGTCTTTTATGAGGCATAGAGGTTGAATTATAAAGTGGATTTGGTAGAGTTCTGGGTTGAGTTAGAGAAACAGCATTGAGATTCTCCAGCAGTTGATTATGTAGACTGTAGAGGATGTGTATACGTAGATAATTTTGAGAACTAAGTTTAGAGCCTGGCCATGATGAGTGTTAAGGGAATGTTTTAAGGTTTGGTGAAATCTAAGTTCAATAACATTATAGGAGGACTTGAATCTTCTGTTTATAAGAACATCCTAGGATGGCTTGAATCGACGTGCACAACCATTAGAGCGTGTCAAGGAGTATATGTGTTTCTCCTGTTGATTCCTTGTTCTGAACAAAATTTGGCGACTTTCATGAGGGCCGTCGTTGAGATGAATTTTCGATTGCTCCTTCCACTGCAGTTCAGTTCGAGTGGAGAGGACCTTTTGGGGACTAGTCGGCAATTATTCCAATTGAAGGACTAATTGGAAATTAACGGAGGACTAATTAGGAATTAATCGGACAAGTTGGGGTGTGTTTCAATTTAATATGTGCATTTTAGTAACAATTCTGTGGATGGATCGTTATATTATGATTACATGTATGGGTGAGGAATTTGCTTTTCATGCACTATTATGATGCATAGAGGTTGAATGTTGAAAAGTGCATGTAGAGTTTTGGGTTGAGTTAGAGAAACAGTATTGAGATTCTTCGATGATTGATGATTGATAATTGATAATGTAACTGTAGAGAATGTGTATATGTAGATAATTTTGAGAACCAAGTTTAGAGCCTGGCCATGATGAGTTTTTAAGGGAATTTAAGTTCAATAATATCCTAGGATGGCTTTAATCGACGTCCGCAGCCATTAAAACGCGTCGAGGAATATATGTGTTTCTCCTGTTAATTCTTTGGTCTGAACAAAATTGGCGACTTTCATGAGGGTCTTCGTTGGGATGAAATTTCAATGCTCCTTCCACTACAGTTCAGTTCAGTTCGAGTGCAAGCTGAAAACTTGAAACCTTCACCGAACACCATAGTTTAAAATCACGAGAGGTTCTTTTTTCTTAGTTATAACATCTATTTATTGAGTTTTCGTAAGTTCAGGAAACTGAGGTTTATGAACTGATCCAAAGAGAGTATTCGCCAACATAACTAAGAAATTTGATCATTTGGAGATTTCAGTTCCTTTCAGTAGGTTGTCATGTTTTAGTTGTTTGGTTTCCTGTTTAGGCCGTCCTGCATTGGAGTTGCATGTTGATGCGTAAGAATGCTTAACATTTGATTTTCTTGTCCGTGGTACAGATACCGGCTGAGATCAAAGGTAGATATTGAGGATGTGTCTAAAGAGTTCTCTTGCTGGCAGCACTTTGGGGAAAGCGTTTCTGAAAAGTCATCAATGGAAGAACCCGATGCTTCCAGTGTTGGTTGGGGCGGTGGTGCTGATAAGTCTGGGATGTCGGCTGCCAAAGGAAACGATTACGGTTGGCAATGGTTCAAGGATCCTAGATTAAGGTGTCTTGGGTTTAGAGGGATATTTCCATCTAATATAACCCGTAAGTATGGTTGATTTTTGTTTCTTTCGGACTTGTATGTTACCGTCAGTCCTACAATGACTGTTCCACATGAAATGCTCGTTGTTGCAGCACCTCTGGTCGAGGCTGACAAAGAAACAGTTGAAGAAAATTATACTCTGTGGAGAATAGAGAAGGGAGTCGCCGAAGGCTCAACTGAGATTCCAAAAGGTACATCTTCTTACCCTGATCTTCACTTCTATGTTTAGACGTTCTTTGTTTCCCAAGTAAATTGATGATGACGAGCTTAAGGAACTATAAATTTTAGGGCACGTCAATATGAATGATTCGTTCAGCTCATGTGGTACTTTCCTATCTTTACATGAATAGGGTATAGCATATGCGTTTCTAACTTTTAAACTCTGAACTTGCTATTTCCCTATATTCAGGAGAGGCAATTCCTCTGGAATACAATTTTGTCGGTCTAAATGCAATAAACTTTGACAAGGGATGCTATGTTGGTCAAGAGTTCATAGCACGTACACATCATCGAGGGGTCATCCGTAAGCGATTGGTTCCTCTGAAGTTTCTTGACAATAGTGAACAAGGTAATCACCGACCCATTTTGCTGTCTAAAAATCGTTAATCTTGGTTTGGGCTGACACATTTCATTACAATGCTTCAGAGGTTCAGCAGCAAGTTTCTCCAGGGTCCGAGGTGATTGACACTTTGTCTGGCAAGAAAGCTGGGATCGTCACAACAGCTATTGGGTCCTGCGGATTAGGCCTGCTACGACTGGACGAAGCCTTCAAGGGGAAACTGACCATTCAAAGCCAAGAGGATGTTAAAATCGAGGTTAGTAGGCCGAAATGGTGGCCTGCTGAATGGTAAAAGCACATTTCCGAGAGCACATTTTTGATATTTCCCTCTTTTTTTGGTTTAGTAATCGTAACTTTGTACTCTGGTTTTGCCAGACTTACCATCAGTTTCAAATGTGTTCCTCAAAATAATCATCAAATCTTTGATTTCATTCCCAGAATCTTCTATATGAAAACAAACATCCTCTTTACTCGTTTTTAAGAAATTGTTGTGATTATTGCAAGTAACTGCTCCTTGGTAGATTTACATTGAAAGCAACAGGTATTAACACATTCCTCTTAGGCCCTAAATGGCAGTGAATCACTTGTATATTGAAGGAGCTTCTTTTCCATATTCACGCCTGTCATCAAATGGCACTCGAGTTACTGAGCTGCTGAATTGCTTCAGTCATTGTAGGCCTATTCTCAGGATGTTCCTGGGTACATAGTATTGCAAGCTTAGCTAGTTTATCTGCTTCAGGTTCAGAGAACTGACCCTTCAGGTTCGTATCCACCAAATCTTCGAATCTGCTTATTTCGGCTGCCATTCTCAGTGAGCTGCTCAGCTGTTGCTTTCCGGAGAGGATCTGGAGGATGATCACTCCAAACGCGTACACGTCGCTCTTCTCAGTGAACCTGCCAGTAGTGATGTACTCCGGGGCCAGGTATCCCATTGCAGCGCTGACTTTAAGAGCTGAGTACACTGCGTCGTCTGCTAGAATCTTGGGAAGGCCCGAGTCCATGATCATCGGTTTGTTGTTCCCGTCAAGGAGAATTTTTTCAGCAGAAATGTTCTGGTGGACTAAGGCCGGCTTGCCTGCTTCACCGCTGTGCAAGTACTCAATACCTGGTAAGGTTAACACAAGACATGATTTTGTAAGCACACATGTTTATGCATTTCTAGTATACTTAACGAAATCTATTTACTTGTCTGTCATTCTATAGTACTAAGAACACGGGAAAACATGTTTATCTTCTCTATAACTGCATTTGTAATATACTTGAGAAATATGTTTATATACGAGCAAGCATTCTGTCAGTAATCTAGAGATGTTGCAATTATATAGTTACTTTTTCCTGTAAGGATGATCATTCTTTGTTAAGACAGTAACTAGAACTCTTCATAAGCATGTCTAAACATTTATGGGTGCTATAATAGTACTAAGAACATGAAACTGACCTTTTGCGATGCCATTGATGACAGAAACTCTCGTGGGCCAGTCAAGAACTCGGTTGCTTCCTTCTTCTACATCAAGATACCGCGACAAGTTCCCTCCCGGAGCGAAGTCATATACAAGGAAACACTCGCCTCTACCTCTCGAGCAACAAAAACCTCGGAGACCAACTATGTTTTGATGTCTGAGCAAGGTTAGTAAGTTCAAGCCCTTCACGAATTCGGTCTCCTCAGATTTGCAACTGGTCACATTTAGGCTCCGGATGGCTACAACAGACCCGTCTCTCAAAATTCCCTTGTAGACAGATGATAAATTGCTCCTCCCCAACAAGTTCATCTCGGAAAAGTACAAGGTTGCCGACTCGACCTCTTCCAGGTTGAACCTGCAGTTCTCTAAGGACTCTTGACAGAATCCAACGCCGTTTCTCCCGTCAACCAAGGGATACCCGTTGGAGTATTCGAGGCTCACGAGCGGAGAAGGACTTCTGCTGTACACGTCCTTCGCCTGGCTAATGCTGGTTCGAGCATCAAAACTATCTGCCGAACTCCCAATTTTCTGCTTCTTTCTACGGTACTGGAAAAATGTGAGGAACACTACACCTGTGAATACGACTGCTGCTGTGACGACCCCTACTACTATGGCGATATCTCTAAATTTTGATGAATCTGAGCAATGGGTTTTGTTGCAACGTGCGTGGAGGTTTACAGGCTCGGGGATGTTTCGGGGAGCAGTATTGTTCGTCTTGCCCCCAAAGGGCTCGATTTGGTTGACGTTCATATCATCATAACCAGTGCAAGCTCTCAGTGCAGCAAACCCATATCCACACAAACCAGGATTGTTTCTGAACTCAAACTCCCTCACTCTCTTGAAAGCTGCATTTGCATATACACCGAAACTGAAGTCAATACACAGATGAAACAAGAAAACAAACCCATATCATTTTTTAGGAACTTACCGGGAGAGACAACTCCAGAGAGGGAATTGTTCCTGACATCCAGAAACTCCAGTTGAGGTATGCTGGCAAGTTTTGCAGGAATTGTACCAAGGAACTGATTGGAGCTCAAGTCAAGCCGTGTTAGCTTCTCCAAGCTTCCCAAACTTGAAGGAATGGCACCGGTTAATCTATTATGCTGCAAAGTGAAGACACTTAGCTTCTTCAAGGATCCAATCTCTGTGGGAACAGTTCCTGTCAACTGGTTACAGCACAGCTGAAGAACTACACAGAGAAAAGCTTATCAGATCACACTGAGCTCAGAATACCAGAAACCCATCAATCTGGAAGGTATTTTCTCACCTAGTATAATAATATTCAATGCCAAAAATATTGAAATTGTAAAATTCTTCTCTTTTTCTTGGTTGTGAATCAAATGGGGCCATGAGAAGCTCATTACAAATCCATTTTGGAAGGAAGTGAACCTTTTTTTTTCTGATTCAGCAATTTTTGAGCTAACATGAGAAAAGAAAAGGATACAAAATTTTCTGTTTTACCCAGTTTTTCTTAACTGATCCAAATGAAAAAAAAAATTGAAATTGAGTTTTTCCTCTCTTCATCTTGGTTGTGAATCAAAGTAGTTCATGAGAAGCTGAAGCTCACTATAAATCCAAATGTTTTAGAGAAAAATGAAGTTTTTTTCCTTCTCTCTGCTAAATTCAGCAATTCTGTGTTTCTTACATGAACCCAATTCAATTCAATACGAAAACATAAAATTTTTTTTGACCAGTTTCACTCATTTTTTGACAGATCCTGAGGCACAACACAGAGCAAAATGAGGAACAAACCTTGAAGACTGGCCATGTTCTGGATATCAGAAGGTATGTTCCCAGAAATGTTGTTGACGTTCAAATAGAGATCGGTCAGTTCGGTGAGGTTCGCTATTTCTCTTGGTATCTCGCCGGAAAGGGAGTTGTAGTGCAGGTACAGACCCGACAAGCACTTCAGCCCCGCCACTGCCGGCGACAATTTTCCGGTGAGTCGCTTCCCCTGCAGCGAGATGTTGGCCACTTTCCGGTGCTCATTGCAGACCACCCCCTCAAATCCTCCGCCGCAATGATCACCGTCCGATCTCCACGATCCGAGCACTCTCTCGTTTGGATCTAAAGAGGACTTCAGCTCCATGAGAGCTCTCAGCTCAGCATTTCCACAAACAGGTGGCGCGCAACAAAACAGACCAAAAACGAAGAACAGAACGAGAAATACGAGAACTTGAGAGAGACCCATCTTCTTCTCCGGATCTAAGTCTCTGGTTTTTGGTTTGAGTTTCGGGTATGTCTCTAGAAACCCATGTCGGTTTCGGTTTCGGTCTCTCTCTCTCTAGAACTGAAGAGAGTGTGAAACAGAGAGCGAAACAGGGGACGATAAATTTTCAGACAGTCTACAATTAATAACGACTTCTTTGGTTTCGGTGTTGGGTTTCTACCCGCTGGACGGCTGCGATTGGCTGTGTTGACTTCTTTGATATATTTTCAGCCGTTGATTTGTATTAGTGAAGGAATGACGGGACGATGACGTCATCAGGTGGGGCCTGGTTTGATTTTGACTTTGGTCTCTCTGGTTTACGAATTTAAGAGTCTCCATGATTGAGGCACTAATCAATTTTGTCTCGTGTGTAATTTTGTAAAGCCATCAACATTCATGCATTAAATTCAATTCCATTTTTCTATACATTTATTAAAGAAGAGAGTTTACATTATTAAAAGGTCTATATCAAATTCTAACTCATTGATATGGCTGAGAAAAGATTATACATTTTTCTAATTAAGTATTTAACTTTTTGAATGTGAAAATTTTGAATATATGTGTACAAACTTATTATTTAATTTAGTTTTGATTTAGATCGAGAGTTTATAAGATCTCACAGAATTATGCAAGCCTACGACCTTTAACACGATGACTGAAGAGACTTTGTGATCATACCCGTTAAGCAGGACCAACTGCATATAAGCATGATATATCTTTGGGTACCACACTGAGATTCGAACTTTGGACCTGAGTTTAAAGAGCGAATTTCTATTTATGCCCTAAATCACTGAGTTAACTCATGGTGGTATACGTTAAATTTTGATCTATCTAAAATTTTAAATTATTTAATAAATATTCACATTTTCTTGGGGATAAATATTCATACTTAATTTGCTTTTTTTTAATGCAAGTTTCATTGGCAAAATATGTATTATCTGATAAATAACTAAGTTTGAATTTTATGGCGATGGTTGGAGACCAAATATGAATTTATTTGTCACACCTAACATGACTACCCATGTGCATGAGTATGAAATTATGTACATAGATTTCAACTTTGATCTTCTTTTATTGCAATGCATCAATCTCTAACTATTCTTGTAATAATAAAAACAAAAACAAATATTTGGACCACTCTCTTGTTCTTTCTGAACCATATAGACTTTTGTCCCCAAAAAGATAATATAGGAAAAAGTGAGGATCTATATACTTTTGGATAAGTGGTTAGGACAAGAAAATCTCACTTATTTATCCTAGGATTCCCCTAAATTCAAATCTAAAGGCACGCGATAATCGAGTTTAATCTCACAATTGCACGGACACGCACCATTTATGTTAATGGTCTTTTAACATTTGAAAATGTCACACTTAAAGATCCTAGGTTTATAGTTTTCTAAAAGTAAATAAAAAAATTCATATTAAAATTAAGGAAAAATAACGTGTAAAACCTATCTATAAATTATAATTAAGTCACACTTTGATTATCTAATTTTTATTTTGTATTCTTACTATCAAATTGAGACATGTATGTTAATTCTGTCAATAGAAACTTAAAATAATCAAATTACTCCTGTATTCAAAATTTTTAAAGTATTTTATTGAGACATTTTTCTCTCTTTCTCCTACTCCTATGTACATCCTCTCCGGCTCACGGTGCTGGACCCAGAGCTCTCAGAATCTTCCTTCTCCGCGGTGTGGTATCTTTGCCGAAAAATGACAGACAAAAGCTCATCTGTATACCGCATCCACTCGTCGGCAACTGTACCAAACACACCCTGCCATAGCTCCAACTCCATCGATGAACTCCAAATTCGAACCGAACCCACCCTGCCATAGCTCCAACTCCATCGCCGAACTCTAAATTCGAACCGAACCCACCTTGCCAGAGTTTCAGCCTCGTCGTCGTGAAGCTCGCCGCAGACCGAACCGAGCCCACCTTACGGGAGCTTCAGCCTCGTTGCCGTTAAGCTCGCAGGAGATCGAAACGAACCCACATCGCCGAGCTCTAGCTTCAAACCGAAGCTACCTTGACAGAACTCCAGCCCGTCACCGTGAAGCTCGCTGGAGAAGACACCTCATTGTTCATGTTTGATATTTGGGGTTTTTTGTTTTTTTTCCAACCGATTCATTTGGTAAATAGCCACGTGACCCATTTTTTACCGTTAAGTATAACGGAATCCTAACGATTGTCCCAAACTAATAGTTAGAGTACTAGAAAAGAAAATGTTAGAATATTAAAGTGTGTATTAACTATAGTTAAATATGGTAAACTGTTTTTTTTTCTAAAATCAATTTGTTAAGATTGCCTACATCATCCGATAAAATCTAGATTAATTCTGACGTAAATTATATAATCTCATTTTTTAAAATTTAGAAACTAAAATAACTTAAAGGTCTATAAACTGAAATAATGATTTTTCTAAAAAAAATCTTTATAAACTCTTATCTTCCAACTTCTCCAATAACAGATCCTCAAATAATCATTCCTCAAGTAGAAAGTAGTAGCATCACTGTGAATTGGTGCTCTGTGACCACACTTTAGACAAAACCAGCTAATAAAAATTAAAAAAATCATGATTTTGCTTTCCTTTGGTCCTGTGGGGATCACTATTTTCCTTGGCAGCTTGACATATTTTGAATTTTTAAAAAGTAGGTAAAGAGGCTTATATTTTCAACTAAAATGTTAGATACGTGGAGTGATGATGCGTGTTATTTTATAGTTTATTTTAAAAGGATAAATAAATTAATATTTTGTCTCATATCAAAACTTTTATGGCTAATCTTATTCAAATACATTACAAATTTCAAATTTGAATTCAAATTAAGTCTTTAGTTCATAATAATACGTTTTGATGTCAATAAATACATGAGACAAAAGTTGTTCCCTTTTCAAATCAGTTTCTCATTTTGCTTTGCTGAAGCTAAAATGGCAAGGGAAAGAGAGGCAATTGAATTTACGTCCTGGCTCAGTGGACCATTGCTCCATTTAAAGAATTGGTTGGCACATTTGTGTTGTGGCTCAATCATGGTCCACACCTAAGATAAAAATTGACATTTTATAAATTTTTATTTAAATATATCATATATGACATGTCGGTTCAGATCAATTTTTAGTAATTATTAAAAAGTCATGTTAAAATCAAACTAAACTCAAATTCAAATCTATGTTCAAATATATTTTGAGCAAAAAAAATGTGTCATTTAAATGTAAATCTACAAAGATTGCACATTGAAGTGTGTATTATTAGTCCATACCTATAAGTACTAAGAGCTCATAATTGACTTTCCTCTTTATACACTTTACAGCTTAGATGACCACTTTAGTCAAGTGCGTAATTTTGGTCATGCCTTCATCATTTATGACCAATATTCAAGTAAATGGGTCTTTTAAAAACAACCCGACCCGAAATTATGTATTTTTCTGCATTTGTCCCGATCTCGATCAATTATAGAAAAAAACTACTTATGAAACCCAGTTCATAATACATATACAAATATGATATATTTAATATAGATAAGAGTGAATTTTTCAATCCGACCCAGTATCCAAAAAATCCTCCACCTGATCGGGTCGGAGACATCGAATCCTCGATATCAATTTTCTTTTTTTATACACTCTCTCCCTCTTCAAATAATAAAAAATGAGCACTTATCTCTCTTAGAAATTCCCTCTTTTAAGAACTAATTATGGGCTATGGGCCCAAAAGCTACTTATACAAAAAAGCACAGATCTCTTAAAAAGCCTTACATATTGGGCCTATCTTAATAATGAAGTGACCCAATTCCTCTTGTGGGCCCACAAAGATCGTTGGGACATGTCCCTTCCCCACCGGGCACCACCTATAGCGGGCCCAACCTCTTCAAAGAGTTCAACCAAGGACCAAAACGTCACCGTTTCAACACAAAGCCTGCCCGCCACTAAAAAAATAAACGGAGCCAAGTTTACGGTTTATTTCTATATTTAGTAGCAAATCACAAACCTCCGTTCGCTAAATTTGTTTTTTTTTCAGAAAAAAGCCATTTTCCTCTACAACTACGGCGTCGTTTCAGGAGCAACGCACGCCGGCCCTTCTTAAACGTCGTCGTATCAAGAGATCATCGAAAAAAAAGAGATTCAAAATTAAAAAACAAAAACACACAGAAACCAACAAATCAAAATCAAAATCAAAATCAAAAGCACCGTTTCAATTCCAATTCCCAAATCTCCTTTCTTCTTCGTCTCCTTCGTCAAGAACACGAACCAGAGAAGCGAACCAGAGAAGCCATGGGAAAGGATCTGAGCAGCGATCAGGTGGCGTCGATGAAGGAGGCGTTCACCCTCTTCGACACCGACGCCGACGGCAAGATCGCGCCGTCGGAGCTGGGCGTCCTGATGAGGTCGCTCGGGGGAAACCCGACCCAGGCCCAGCTCAAGGCCATCGTCGCCGAGGAGAAGCTCACGGCGCCGTTCGATTTCAAGCGGTTCCTCGACCTCATGGGTAAGCACATGAAGGTCGAGCCCTTCGATCGCCAGCTCCGCGACGCCTTCAAGGTCATCGACAAGGAGGGCACAGGGTTCGTCGCCGTCGCCGATCTGCGCCACATCCTCACTAGCATCGGCGAGAAGCTCGAGGCCGCCGAGTTCGACGAGTGGATCAAGGAGATCGATGTGGGCAAGGATGGGAAGATCAAATACGAGGATTTCATCTCCAGGATGGTCGCGAAATGAGGTTTTTGAGGTGGTGTCAATTCCGTGAAATCGTTTTTTTTAAATTTTTTTTCTGGGTTTGTTTCTGCATAATGATGATGATGCTCTTGGTGTTTTGAATGTTCTAGGGTTTTTTTTTCTTCTCCTTCTGGATTTTGAGGTTATTGATGCCTGTGTTTTGTTAATCTTCACGGTAATGCTGATTTTTCTTTGTTCATATGAGTAGCTATATATGTTTACACTATTGGTATTTGTGTTATTGTCCATAATGATTTTGATTTTTTTGATTTGGTTTATTGTGAATTATGACATGTGAAATGGGTTTTTAACTAGTTTAGCTTGATTCGGTTTATATGATTTGAAAAAATTATTGGCGTTTGATTGGATCAGGTAGATTCGTCCGTTGGTTGGTGAATGTAGTATTTGCCTACAGATAGTTACATTTGATCATTTTTAGTGTTGTGGGAGCTCTGAAGAGGATTGTAATTTGTGTGTCGACATTTCATTTTAGTACTTTGTGGGATTCTTGAAACATTTTGATTCATAAGAGATTTCTCCAAAAAATTGATAGGACTTCAATGGTATGATCGCTCTGTTTGTCGGATATACACGGTTAGGTTTTAAAGATGTTCTTTTTAGTTTCCATAACGCATTGATGGCTCTGAAATCTCGAACTATCTTTCTTGGCTATACTGGGACCAGTTAACCGATTTTGGTTCCCGATGACTCAGACTTGCATTGTGAAGTGGAATGTTTTCTAGGAATTGAAAGTTGATAGCGTAGTTGGTAATTCAGATTGATGAAGCATCTTTCCTCTTTATAACTTCAATGAATTGACAGCGACTTCTATGATTATGAGCATTTGCATATTACAGTTGAAACCTCTTGCATCTCGAATAGATGGTTAAATTTGGTATGGTGATTCACAGGCTGTTGGAGTGAAAGTAATTACCACGGAGTAATTGTAATTCTTTTGCATAGTTTCTTTTTTTATCATCTGGGTTTGATGGATATCTTGCCTTTTTTTTATCGGCAATGACCGAAAGTATAGGCATTGGAACAATAGACTACATACTATCAGGTTGTTACCATTTCTTGTTTTGATTATTTTGAATGCGCAGAGAAATTTGAAATCGCATCCATCATCTTTTGTTAGTTAATTAGTCGGGAGAACATTATATGCACGTGTTACATTTAAGTATTGCAATCAGGGTAGATTTCTAGCATCTAACTTGTGTTATCGTTTTCTTATTTATTTAGAGAGGATTTTACATAGTATACAAACTGCCGTAAAGACGTGTTATAATTTTTAAACCCTATATATGCATTACATTTTCTAGTTGTCTGTTTGCTAAATGAATTAGACTCCTTTGTCCCCACTCTTTGCATTAGTGTTTTGTTTTTTTCTGGAATCCGATGGGCATTTTGGTTTCTTCTGGAGTTGAGCAGTCCTGTTGTTTCAGTTTTTCAATGTAGAAATCAAACAACTATTTGAGCATGCCTTGCTTCTTTGTTGAGCTATCTTGTCTTGTTTTGGGTCAATGGTTGTGGTTTGGGTTAGGAGCAAAATCTTCAAGTCATTGCTTCTATTTACTCATAGCCTTTAGGTAATGTGGCTGTGTGCTATGTTTTGCTGATATTTGATTTGCTTCATTGAATCATGAAGGTTCAGGTGAATTAGTAATTTGTTTTTATGTGATCTTTTTTGGTCATCAAAATAGTTTTGTTTATGGTTTATGAGGTAGAGAGTGAGGAGTTGGATATTCAATTCATTTTGATTTTTTTTTTTTGAGGAATTCAATTCATTTCGATGGTTTGTAAATAATTTATAGACGGAAACAAATTTATGGAACTGTTGTGAATATTTTGAAGTTTATGAATTACTTTATAAGATGATCCAAACATGGTCTCAGCTTCTTATTTTTCATGCTATGCTATGTTTTTTCCAAGAGTTTTGAAAATTCTCAATTTGTCCTATTAATCATTGATTAGTTTCTAATTAATCTTTCAATTTAATTTATTTTTTGATTAATTCCTAAAAGACCTTTTTTGCCAGACTAGTGCTAACATTTTTAGAACACAAATTATTTAGCACTATTGTCTCGTAACAAAACAAATAAAATGTTAGATTGAGCATTACTCTTGTAAAACACGCCATCAAAACATAAAAGAGCTCTTCTAGCTAGACTATGAGCTACTCGGTTTACAGACTGCTTCCCAGAACGAACTGACACTTGCTGTCACTTTTGAACATTGCTTTACAATCCCTAATTACCAACCCAAGCGCTTGCCTTACAACCCAACGCCTTTCTCACACCAACCAACCACTTCTGACTGCATAGTTCACAAACATAACCACGAACGACCTCAACGAGACACCCCGACGGTTCAGTTGAATGATGCAAATTTTCAACAAAAAAAGAACATAACCACGAGGAGAAAAACCACTCAAATTTAGACCATGTTATTTATTGAATGAATTGAAACAAAATCTTCACAAACATGCAAAAATGACAAAAGTCTAACAAAAACATCACCAATCTCTTCTCTGCAGAGACAATCTTGTACAGGTCCTGCATATCACACAGATTGTCTGAATTTCAAACTACTGTTCAAACTAATGTACAAAGATTCCAAGCAAAGTGGAAGCAAATAGAGAACCAAGCTCTCCTGGGTGAGATGAAGTACTTCAACGGCCTTTGTGAGGCTCAGTAGATTGCTGTAATCTACACTTTGAGATTCTGGACTGTCGGGAGCTGTTTCTACTGGATTTTCCTCGGATGGGCTCTCGCGCCTTTCTCCATCATCGTTGGGAGGGTCATCGTCGGGATCTTCGTGATCATCGTTCCTCTCACTGGGACCGCCACCGTCATTCCCATCTCTTGGCACACCCGGGACCAAGTCTATCCGAGCCTCTACCCCGACTCGTCTCATGTGTAGCTGTTGTGCATCAGAGTACTTTAGTGAATTCAACTCTTTCATTGACTACAGCCTAGGGGGTGCCCAAAAATATTAATTGGGCCTAAAAATATTGAGCCAACAAAAAGAAGCCAACAATAAGTCAAAATCGGCCCAAAATGTGAGAATTTTATGAAAATCGGTTCAAAGAAAAGCCAACAGAAAATTGATAAGTCAATAATTAGTCTAAACGGTATAAAATGTGAGAATTTCAAAAAAATCGGTTAATAAAAAACCAAACCAAAAACCGATATGTTCAAAACCGAACCGACTCAAAACCGAACCGTGAACAGCCCTACTACAACATAAGCGGTGTTCTAAAAAGCACTAAGCGCTAGTTGGGCGGATAGGGCCTCTGGAGAATAATCAGGGACTAATCAGACTAGTTGGGGATTTTTAGAGTACTGATCATAAGAGAAAGAAACTACTTGCCTGAAGATGTAGGTTGACTTCATCTGGGCGTGAGAGAAAGGGAAAATCACCGCCCGTCTTTAGGTATGCTCGCCTCGCTCCCGGATATCTTTCGCTCACTTGGTCTTTGAGTTGTTGAGGAACTGAAGAGTAGTCATTCGTCTAAACGGAAGAAACACCGAACCATGTCAAAAGACTGATAATTGAATAATGACCAGTTTCTGTTATAAGCACGAGTTAAAGGACGATAAAACACTAAGCTATGAAATCTAATGAATCTCGACTACAATATCATAGTTCAGTTGAGACCATTTTTAAAGGGTGCCGTTTTCTCTTGACGTGGAACCTGTATGGAAATATTTAACTGCACACTTAATTGTGCAAGTTTCTGGTTTTTTAATCAGCAAATTGTGTACTAAGGTTTGGGCTCGACCATGCTGTGAAGAAGCTAGAGATGCAAGTTTCGGGTTACTCACATCGATTATAGTAATAAATGAATCTGAGAGTTGTAGAGGTCCAACTGAGGCGGCATCAACGGTTAAAGTCAGTCTGGAGGCCAGATCTTCTCTAGAGAGCTTTTCAACCTATAAAATTAAGATTCGCATTTAAAGTTCACAAAGAGGATCATAGACATGAAATGACTCTTGTTACGCCAAAAGACGTGCAATAACAATGAAATAAATAGGTTATCATGAGAAAAAGAGTGAAGAGAGAAAGCTAACAAAATAGCTCCCAAGTACTATACATACCTGAGAAACAACAAAGTCCACAGAATCAGCGATGAACGGTTCGTGGGGGCCATCGCGAATTCCTGTTAAGACGTAGCGTTTCAGCAGAAAAGAAGGAGTCCAACTGACACTGCAGAAGTTAATACCATAATCAAGCAGGTTAATTTGGTCAGAAACAAAATTTATGGCGATCATTACAAAAAAGAATCATATGCAAGGCAGCATGATAGAAATTACTACAAGGGGCGCGGAAAGACTATTCTATAACTCCAACAAGACTGAAAAGCTTCTGATGGAACAAATATGGAAGAATAAAGAACATCAATACTATTTTTCTATAATGAAAATTTTAAGGAAGTTATTGAGATAAAGCAAAAGCTATTTAAAGGAAAATTATATATTTGAAGAATTTTTAAACATTCCACAGAGAATAGCAATCTAGATGACATATATAATCAGTCAACTCCTCTTAATGATGAGTGGTTTGTAAAGGAGAAAGAAAAAACAAAGAGTAATAGTTTTTTTTAAGATGAAAAAGGCAGAAGATTCCACAATCCTATTTATTGCTTAACATAGATAAAGGTTATTGTACCAAAACTTGAATATGAAAAAAACAAAACACAGATAAATTTGAAATCAATTTAGAAACACACTACGAGTCACAAATCTGATCATGAACAGCTTATCGGAATTGTAAGGAAATATAACAACATACACAGGAGCCCATGGCATTGCAGCAGAGAAAGTACTTGTCTCCAAAAATGAATTTGACAGTACCAATGATCTAACCCTCCTCGGTCGATGGTGAGCAAAAAGTTGTGCGAGGAAGCCTCCGAGTGATGTACCGTAAAGATGTACCTGTTAGATATGTGTAAATCAGTCTACTGAATAAATACTCACGCATAGTGTAGCCAGTGCCAAAGGGAAAGTAAGATTAGAAGAAAATGAGAGAAAAATATATATATTTGAGAGAAAGATATTTCAGAGATACATGAAGCTCTTACATGATGAACATCAATGGCATCCAAGAACTTCTCAAATGCTTGGATCCACTCGAGATGGTTCCACACACGAGGAATATCAACAGATATCACTCGGTAACCCTGAAAAGGTGCAGGAGTGATTGAAATGATTATTGTCTTCATTGGGCAGCCATTTATATTAGGGAAAATTACAAAAAAGGATTATATGACACTTTTGCAAAAGGGTGCTATGTTGTTTGTTAATGGCAAAAAGGTGTTGTGTTTGCATTTTTTTGCAAAACGTGTGTATTTTTATAAAAATGACGAAATTACCCCTGAAAATGCAAACAACACAACACCTTTTTGCAATTTTCTCTTTATATTATCCAAGATATGTTTGTAATAGACATCCAGACAATGAAAATGAAGATTATATCAACTCTATACCTTCATAGACAGTGACATGATCTGTTTGTAGTGGACATCTGCAGTCCCTGCGATCCCAGGGAGACATATCAGCGGAGGCACGACTTTGGGACCAAAATCATAGTAACGCCATTGCTTTGTACCAATCTGTAAGGGAAAAAGACAGTTCACTAGTTGTTCAATGAATATCATGAGCACAAGGTAAGGCTCTTTGTCACCAAATGGGTATAGTCTTGATAAAAATTATAAGATCAACCAACTCTCCCTATGATACAAGAATTTACATCAATCAATGATTGGTTGATAGAGCGGTAAGATTTTTCACCAACCCCCAATTTCAACTGATCATAGCTCAGCCTTAATCCACACAATGAAAGGGTTACTGGAAAGCTTTGCTTTGCTATGCAATAGACCGAGAACACTCAATGGGTTCAATTTGTGCATGACACCATCATATTAGATACAAGATCATATAAGATAACGGGAAGGAGAAGCAATCAGTTTTAAGCCCAATACTGATCAGTTTCAGATACACATCTAAGAATTTGAGCATAGTGTACTGAAGATATTCAAATCAAACGAGACCAACTGATGAACTGAACAAGAGACCAAGAACACTCAATGAGTTCGATTTTCACATACCAACATCATATCAGATGAAGGGAAAGAGATGCAATCAGTTTCAGTCCATAACTGGTTTTACACAACCACTCAAGTACATGTCATCACCAGATAAGCCTAACCTACAGACTCAAATATCTCATCATCAAGGTGTCCAATTTCAGATACTCATATAAGTATTTGTGCATAGTGGAAGCTGGTGAGACCAACTAAACAAGCATGCAACTATCCAGCATGGAGCACATAACAATGAAACTTCAAAGCTCAAACAACAAGATTAGGACTGTTATTTGTAAAGCACAGTAAAACCTAACAACTAAACCCAGCAAAAAAAAGAAGAGAAATTTAGCATACCCAAAACCAAAATTCCCAAACTCAAGTTGAGAAATCGAAAATCCAGATCAGACCCAAGTCGCGAGGCAGTACCAAAACACAAAACGAAGCGAACCCAGATGAGCCCTCGATCTAGAAAGCGATGAAAATGGTAGAATCGGGAGAGAGAGACCGAGAAAGTACCGGGATCTTGTGAAGAGGGACCTGAGACTTGAAGTGGGTGAAATCTCCGGGCGCCGAGAAGACGCCTTTCATTGCTGATGATTGGAGAGCTTGAACATGCCGAAATCAACCCACAAAAACCCAAAAAAAATCGATTTTTGATTCGACCAATCAATCGCCCAATCGAATTCGATGATTGATCGATCTGTTGCTGTAGTCAATTTCTCTCTCTAAAATTATATACGAGCTGTGTGTGACCTGGCTGGCTCTTCTTCCCCAAAACCCACCGATATATGAAAATAATGATTATAATAATGAAAAATTTTGATGCCACGTGGCGTCAACGCTCAACTGCTCGTCAGCGTTACCTTGCGCGCATCTTACTTCCCTACCATAATAAGCGCATTTTAGCAACGCCCCTAGTCTAATTTGTTCATTTATCCTTTGTTTTTAATTGATTGAGATAATTCTAGTTCACTTCAGTACACACAAGTATACACGATTTCGAGTTCGGTACCTCAACTTTAAATTTCTTTTATAGGTACCAAATTATTTATAAGCTACACTTAAGATAACTTGTGTTAAATTTAACATAATTGATTTGTAAGGAAATCTAAAATGCCCTCATTGTTTTATTTCAAATGAAATAATTATTTGATATATATGAAATGACTATTTTACTCTTCACTACAAATTTAACTTATGATTAAAGGTCATATTAGTCTTTTCAAATGTATAGAATAAAAATTTTGAAAAAATTAATTCAGTTTGTGAAATTACAATATTCTCCTGCCCCCTCTCTCTAAACTGATCTTCGTAACAAATTCCTAAACAACAAAAGGCAACAACTCATTTTCAAAACTAGAGGTTGCACAAACGCTGGAGGTTTGCCGGAATTGCTCCCACGTACCAGACCCATGGTTTGGGGCACGCACGAGGACCACATACTTCGTTCATAATGTATATTTCCACTCTAGATCCGTTGACGATATGTCGTTTGAGGTCGCCGGAGCGACGGATTTGGGCGGAGGAGTGAACCCGATGTCGATTATGAGAATTCCCGCTCTAGATTCGTCGACGATTTGTCGTTAGAGGTCCCTAGAGTGTGTTAGGTCCACACGTGAGTTCAAAGTCTCACATCAGAATATTATAAAATATAAGGAGTGTTTATATACACATTAGACCCTAAACACAATAAACTAATCTTTTGAGTCAAATGTGGGCTCTAATGTGTATATGAGCTTCTTTGAGTGCTCCTCCTAAGTAAGGCCCAAATCTCCCCAATAGAGTGGTGGATCTCGACGGAGGAGTGGAGATGCTGTCAATTCTATAAATTATCACTCCATATCAGTTGGCCATCTGGAGCTAAAGGTTGCCGGAGTGGTGAATTTTGGCGGAGGAGCGAACTTGCTTCTCCCAATGGATCTCTCCCCAGGAGGCAGAGAGGAAGCGGTTTTCAGATTCGACGACGCTTGAAAGAATAAGGTAGAGGGAAATATGCTAAGGATGATAGAATTGGAGAAGCAGAGAATGCAATTCGATAAGGATTTGAAGAACACGAATATGCAATTAATCATCTAGACATAGGTTCAGCTTCAAAAGAGAATTGAGTGTTGGTTAATTTGCGAAATGAGGAATTGAGTTTTGATTGAGGTCACAACTCGGTGATGATGGTTTCCAAAACTTAAAAATTGAATTTTGAAGATGAACAGTGAAGTAAGGTTAAGTGTAAGTCTAATATGGTCATTGACTCACTTCACTAGGTTTATTTAATTCTTTTAGTTTGTTATTTTAAAAGACAAACATACCCCTAACCACAAATTATATTTGATATTCAATAGAGGGTAAAATGATCGTTTCATATTTACCAATTAGTTGTACCATTTTAAAATTATATAGTAAGGGCATTTTGAACCTTTACAAACTAATTATGTTAAATTTAACGAAAAGTATCTTAGGTGTAACTTAGAAATAGTCGGGTATATGTAAAAACAATTTAAAATTAAGGTATTGAACTTCATACATATTTGGATATAGTGAATTGGAATTATCTATAATTAATTTACATGCTTGCTCTGTAAATTTCTTTGATTCATAGATAATTAGTAATTAATTTACATGCGTGCTCAGTAAATTTCTTTGATTCATAGATAATTAGGAAACACATATTTAACATAATTAAATACAAATCATATATAGAAGATAAAGATTACATATATGAAAATCACTTTTGTAATGTAAATTAAAACCAATATTAACCATTGGATTGAAATAATATAAACTAAGACTAAATTACAGTCCGGTGAAAATGTATAATTTTAGTTAACTTGAATTTAAATAATTTATTTATTATTTAAATGGTTGAAATTATACATAGTTTACATTGTAAATTGTAATACATGTTACATGAGCACAAATTTATTTGTGATATATAAATTATCACGTAGTGTTTCAATCGTAACAAAAACGAAGTTATTTAAAATTCATGACCCAAAATCCAAACTCGAAATCCTTGGGGTCGGAACGGCGGTTAGAGGCTTCAATTTTTTGATGACTATCCCGAATTTATCAGAAAGATCGATTTCTTGTCCGTCAAGCAACTTCCACTCAAACATGTGCAAGAACGAAGCTAATATAAACGGTAACAATCTGTCAGCAAGTGACAGTCCCGTACAGACCCTCCTTCCGGACCCAAACGGTACGTACCCGAAATTGTTACCCAAAAAGTCACCATTGCAAGAGTCAACCAAGAACCGTTCGGGTCTAAACTCCAAGGGACTATCCCAGATCAGTGGGTCCCTGTGGATGGCCCACGCGTTCAGGAAGACCCTTGCTCTCGCGGGTATCGTGTAGCCGCCGATAATGGTCGGTTGGTTCGGACATCGAGGTATGAGGAGAGACAGCGACGGGTGCAAACGGAGCGTCTCCTTTATAACGGCGCCTAGGTAACGGAGTTTGGGTAGATGGGACTCTTCGACAAGGTTGTTTGTCCCGACGACTTCCGTTAACTCTTGTTGGACCTTTACCATCACTTTTGGATTCTTGATCAGTTCCGCCATCATCCATTTTGCTGTGGATGATGTCGTGTCAGTTCCTCCAATCACAATATCCTGACATTGATTGAGTATGAATGTATCAAAAGTATATGAATCTCGTCACTACTTAATAAACATTTTAAAGTATTAGCATGCTGAAAAAATTAATTCTCCTAACGCACGGAAAGAGTTAAAATATAGAGGACGAAGTCATATTCAACTGACCAAATTGACGTTTCAGTCATATAGAACCCGACTAAGATTGATTCTCATGATGCATTCAACACTCCGAGGTCTCAGATTCACATGGATTGACTTATAGAGAACCTAATTCACTATTAGTTCAAAAGACTTGCATATCAGATTTTAGATCCATCTTACATAGACTCACCACCACAAGGGTCATAGTTCTAGGCAATTACTGACTTTAGGAGATTATCCCAACCCTAGAAAAGTCACATAACCTAAGTCTCTCACTCCACTTCATACGGAAAACCAAACCTACCAAAGATTAATGCACAAAAAAATCATATAAATATTAAAGTGAACTCTTCCCTCATAAATGAGTCTATCAGATGTTGGTTTCACAATATGTGTATATAACATTATAATTACTCTATGTAAAACTTTGGACTCACGTATAATCCCGAAAGACCGATCACTCACATGCGTGAATATTAAATCCTATCTTTCATGTTAAAGACATGAATGGAATTTTCTTTTAATATATTTTTAATTTTATTAATAATAACAGAAATATTTATATGAAAGAAATATCGGTGCATACATACCAAGAGCAAGGCCTTGAGTTGGTTCAAGGTGATACGCATCTCACTGTCCTCACTCTCTCTGAGTTCCAACAGAACCTGCAAAAAGTCCTTTCTCGTGCCCTTTTGATCATTTCTTGAATCAACCCTTTGCTCTATAATCGAATCGATCACGTTTTCGACCCTACACAAGGCCGTTTTGGACCGTTTCTCAATCCCTTGCAAATCGAACCTCGCGAGAGTCGGGAAAAGGTCCGAAATATTGGGCTCCCCGACAAGAACCATGATCTCCGAAGCCGCCTCCATGAGGTCAGCCGAGCCGACGTCACCGGAGCCGCCGACGAGCATGCTGATGACGGCGTTGGTGACGGTGACGAACGTCAGCTGACCGACCTCCACGGGCGTGCCGATTTTATGGTAGACGTTTTTGAGGGCGTTGTGGACCTGTTGCCTCCGGAAATGGTAGCAAGCGTCCAGGTTGGCGGGGCTGAACATCCCTCGGGCGAAGACTTTCCGCATCTTGCGCCAGTGCGGGCCGTTGTCGGAGAAGGCCATGTCGGAGGCGCCGTGTGTGACGACCATTGCAGAGATGGGAGGGTCGCGGTTGGCGAATATGGCGTCGTGGTCGCGGACAACCTGTCATATAAATTGCAGGGAAAAGGACATTTAGCCATATCAAACTATACAATTTTCTCACATTTTTTTTTAACCACTTTACATCAAGTAACAAGTTACCAAAATACAACAAACTAAAATGAAAAAAGCTATCTTAAGCCACAAGCTTCCACATACAAAAAGATTTTGACAATAAGAACAAAATAAAGATGAGACAGCAAACAAAATTGACTACACTAAATTAAGAATTGACTATTTTAGATATGCGGCGAAAGATTTAGAAATTTTTTTCAAGCCATGACGAGCGCTATTTACA
Source organism: Geranium brycei (assembly GCA_036897365.1). Lineage (NCBI taxonomy): Eukaryota > Viridiplantae > Streptophyta > Magnoliopsida > Geraniales > Geraniaceae > Geranium > Geranium brycei. The sequence goes on along the minus strand of JAYMTP010001127.1, from coordinate 440 downwards.
ACGCTGCTTACGAGAATCTATATGATACATTTCTTCTCGAGTTGCAACTCAATTTTGAAAGTTCAGAAACCATCTAACAGATTCTCCTAACATTATGAGTGTGGTCAAATGTTTGAATTCATGTTTTGTACGGGAGTGCATCACTCAATACTATTGAATCACATGTAAACTAGTGACATATGTAGTTGATAGGTGGAGGCATATACTCATATTATATTTAAATTAGTGATATATGTAATACTCTAACACACTATTGTCATCTCCATGAAGGGTTAAAATGATCCAAATATTTTGCAGATGAAAACAACTGATGATTAGAATATAAAATAACACATGAAAAGAATTTGAAATAAAATGTCTAGTCTATTAGTTTAGAGTTTAATGTGTAAATAAATAAATAAATATATATATATATATATATTTATATTTTTTTAACTCAA
>JAYMTP010001126.1:0-26214 GCA_036897365.1 Geranium brycei | reverse complement strand
TTCATTATCCTAACATCTTGCACACCATTCTTATTCACCTCCAAATCTTTCATTGTATCAAAACTACAGTGTTTGATCATATCTTGGATCATCCCTTTCCTTTCTTCCTCCAGCAAAAAGTAACATCCGAAGAACTCACCCATCTTCCTGAAGCAACTAGCGGTGTCCTCCTTGAGATCCTCGTACTTGAAGAACAAAACCTTGTCGGGTCTCTCCAAACTCATCTTCCAGTACTCCAAAGCATGGTCCCAATGAGGCCCCAGAGATTGGTGTCCCTGGCAGAACATGTCGAATGCTTCCTCCAGCTCCACCTACCCTTTTGACATATTAACTCTTCGGTTAAACATGTAGTGGGAGATGAGCTGGTCCAGAGGGTTGCGGCACAAATAGATGATGCGACATTTGGAGTCGTGGATAGAAGAGGGTAAAAATTTTTAGGGCACATGAGTGGAAAAGAGCCTAGGAGTGGGAAGGTGATCGAGGAATGGAGATGGGTTGTTGCGATAAAGGCCAAACTCAAGGAAGGGGACGAGTTTGTGGGGATTGGAGGAGAGCAAGGGGCTGTTGGTGTTCATGGAAGGAGAGCGGTTGATGACAGAGTAGGCAAGGGCCTTGAGCCAGGTCGTGCCTGATTTCGGGAATGTGGCCAGTATGATGTCCGAATCATGTGCATGGAAGTGTTGCTGGAAGGAGACGATACAAGGCAAGAAATCACACCCGCACCACACGCTATGGTACCGATAAAAGGAAGAGCCAAGTCCAGGTTCTAACATACTCCTCCCCGTCCATATGCTGGCTCAAGGAATTAGATATGACAGAAATGGAACTAATGATCAAAAATAAATACACACTCCCAAAATGGGAGTGGCATGTTGGAGGCCATGCGGTTGCTTTTGGACCATCATGCTCACACAATTCAATGTTCAGTATTTTTAGTTATGAGGGATAGTTTTCAACTATCAAATTATCTAAGTTTATTGTATCTAAGTTACCAACTTTATAATATTCAAAAAAAAGTTACCAACTTTATACGGTGGTGGCGGACCAAATTGGTGGGCCACTGGCGACTAGGGCTGGACACAAGTCTAGAAACGGCTAGAATCGCACCGAACAGAACAAACTGGTTTTTCATTTTAAAGACTCAAACCTAGGGGTGCTCAAGTCAAAGTGAAAACCGAGAAATCGATCGGAACCGGACAGAACTGGAACCTGCAAAACCGGAACCGGGCAGAACCGATACGATTTCGGTTGTGATTTATGCGAACCAGACTGGTCTGGTTCTGCTTCCTGTTTTGACCAGTCAAAATTGCGGTTAACCGGTTGAACTGGTAGTGGTCCAATGTTGACATCCTCAACCGACACGTGTCAAGCCATAAATAATTGGAAAATGTAGAGGTGCTATCCAGAATCGATCAAGTGATCCCTAGGGTATAAAATTAACTCAATAACCACATTTTTTATTTTGTTCATACATGTTTTATTTATATTTGAACTTGGTAGTGTGTTGGATACCCATTAAATGCATTACTGAACCAAACACATCTTATTTCAAATTTTTGTTTTCAAAGTACCACATCAAAAAAAATTATTCTCTTCTTATCTATAAATAAGAAGTGATTTTGCTTCTTCCATCACCAATTTTTGGCTTGTTCACTTGGATTAGAGCAAATGATTATGGTTTAAATCTTTAATATTTACCATTTTGGTGTAATACATAAGATTTTTGTCGGGAACTAGTATAATTTGATTTATTGAGGGTTAATTATTCTAAATAAGATAAATTAATTGAAAATAATTTTAAGGTTAAACTGGTTTCGGTTCACCAGAAAAAATGACTGAATTATCCGGTTAACCGAAAGTTTGGTTTTTAATTATTACCGGTCCGATCCTAGTTTTGGATTGTAAGAACCAGAGATGACCGGTCCGGTTTTCGGTTCTGGTCACCGGTTCCGATTAACCGGTAATGAGTAGCCCTACCCAAACCCATAACCAATATGTGGGAAGTGGTCCGGTTCTAGGTCCAGTTCTCCGTTTGATTCCTTGGTTCTGCCTAATTGGACATGATTAATCGTGATCTTCAAACATTATTCAATTTATGAGAATTTGTTTACAAAAGTAAACATGTTTGTAGGCAAAAACTTTAAATCACAAATACATAAAATACTAATGAAAACCGCATAAAACTAAAACTTAAAATTTGCAAACAATCGAAATATTAATACAACTCAATCAAAATAGAAAATCCAAACATCAAATAAAACTAACTCCTGAATCAGTTACGCGGCAGTTCTGCACTCTCATAACCGACCCGAACCGAATATAAGAAATTATTATTTATGCAGTGGTAAATTATTTGACTTAATGGATGAATTATTTGAAATATTAAATATTTCTGATTCAAATTTCGGTTGAAAGTGCCCAATTGTAAAGTTAAAATATGATTTTGACACGTCAATACACTAACAACTAATCAATATGAAATGAAATGATAATCCAAAAGGACCAAAACAAAATTGAAGGTGAAGATGATTGATTTTTTGAGGGGGAGAAATATAGTCTTATAAAAAAATTAAATTATCCCACTCTTTTCATAATATTAATAATTTTTTGAATGTTATAATATCACCCTAATTACGGTTTAACCCTTCTCATTTATATATAATAGGGATAATTACATATAAGTACACCTAACTATACGTCATTCTCACATAGGTCTTTCCAATTATAAAACTTGATTTTGCAGCCACCCAAATTATATTTTGTCTCACTTAACTCTAATACGGTTAAATATAACGGAATTTTAAAGTACAAATACCAAAATAATTTCAATAGTGTTGATTTGAAATTAAGTTGGTATGACCGGTTCAATTATGGTATGGCCATTTTAACTTTAAAACTTATTTATTTATTTATTTATATTTAATAAATAATTATTAATTAAATTAATATTGAACTTGTAAATATATATATTAATTAAATTATATAATATATTAATAATATAATATAATATATTATTATTTGAAAGTATGTTAAGGGTAGTTTCGTTATTTCACATAAAACTTAATGTTTTTTAATTTTTTTATTAATTAATATTTTGATTAGTTATATTAATTTAATTAATGATTATTTATTAAATAAAAATAAGTAAAATTTAAATTTGAACCGGTAGACCAATCTGATTTCAAATCAAAACTATTGATGTTATTTTGGTCTTTTTACTTTAAAATTTTGTTAGATTTAACCGTTAAAACTAAGTGAGACAAAATTTAATTTGAGTGACTGCAAAATCATGTTTTATAATTTAAAATATCTATGTAAAAATAACGTATAGCTGGGTGTACTCATGTTTAATTACCCCAAAAATCTATTTAGGCTGTGACTAAAGGGATTTTTAAAACGCTAGCATAGATGGGACCTGAATAGTTGAACGAGAAAGTATAGGATGTGACGAGGGACTATTTGTACAGTGAATGTTAATTAATGTATTATTTGATACCATAAATATCTTTAAAAATGTAACATTATTGAACTGATAATATTACATCGATTGAAAAGAAAGAGAAGACTTGTCGTCACTTCTGTTGAAGAAAATAATTGAGCCATTAAGTGTTTGAAATGTGAATCTATGTTTGTGAACATGAATATAAATAGAGGGAAATGCAAGTGGCTTAATTTGTAGATGTTTACCTATTGTGATTTTTTATTTACATTAAATTAACTAAATAAGAAAGTGTTTCTTTTTTCCGAAATCAATAAATATGAATTTGATAAAATGTTGGCATATATGCATTCTAATATAAATCTGGTAGAACGTTTGAACTTTTACCAACCGTTAAATCGCTCAAAATTTGACAAGATTTATCCCAACACGCGACACGTAACATCATTTAAAAATCGCCTTAATGAATGTTTAAATAGATTTTTTTATAGCAACGACCCAATTTCTTACTATCGAACGTTTTAAATTGGTCAGACACAGTTAAGCGAGTTTAAGCTAGTTCAAATAGACATAAGTGGGTTTGAGAGGATGTAGAAAATTCAAATTAGGAAAAGAAACGTCTACATCGTCTCGAATCCACTTATGTCCATATGAACTAGCTTAAACTCGCATAAGTCCGCCTAACCAATTTAAACCCTCCGATAGTAAGAAATGAGGTTTTTGCTATAAAATTGTTTAGGAAAAAGTACATATAGTCACACTCAAATTAGGCTAAAAGATACCTAGTCACACCTATATTCAAAACTGGATATAAGTAAAAAGACGAAAATGTCCTTGGTCAGACTTCAAAATTTTAAAACCATGCCATTGTGAGGATTTTGGGTGTTTTTCCAATCAATCATGGTTCAACCTTCGCTGACCTCATCTCCGACCTCCTCGCCGCTGCCTGGAGGCTCGTTGTGGTCGTCACCGGAGATTCCGAGGTCTCCGGCAACACCCAACTTAAAACCAATTAAAACAAATAGATTGAATGTATCCTGTGAAGAGCAATTGCATAAGTTGTTTACAAAAACAGAAACCAAGAGATTTATGAAAATAACTAGATTCATTAAAAAAATTGGTAGTCATGTGCAATGCTCTTCAGTAAGTGCGAAATATTGAAAGTGATGATTTGCAGCTTATTTTATAATTAAGTGATAAATTGAAAATAATAAATAGCTAAAAGTGATTTTGTTAGAATTTCTTCTTAATAACAAGCAGTCGATATGAAAATTATTTAAAAGGGAAAATAATTTTTTTTTTATCATGAAAGATGGATTTCAAAAAAAAAAGCATGCGCATATACAATTTAGATTCGCTAATAAGAAAATCGAATCCCATGAAACTCGAGAAAATAGAATATATATTTTCCACTTTTCTTTTGTTAAACAGAATAATTTAAAAAGGAGAGGGAGAAAAGAAATGGCAATAAAGTGTATGCTGTTTGGTTGCAGAGAAAAGCGAAGCAAACATGGGTTTCTAAGTCCAGATCTCTTCGAGCAAGTGACCAACAAGTAGACAGAGGCACATAACCGCCACGAACATGGACAGTGGCACAACCTGAGCATGTTGCCGGAGACTTCAGAAGGGCCGGCAAACCACCGGGCAGCGGCGAGGAGGTCGAGGACGGCTGGCGAAGGATGAGTCATGGTTGATCGAAAAAACACCCAAAATCCTCACAATTGCACGATTTTGAAGATTTGAAATTTTACCGAAGACATTTTCTTCTTTTTACTTAAAATATTAACAGATTTCTTCCAAAATTCTAACGGTAGGTGGTAACTGTTAATTTCCAATCGTTGGGTGTAACTAAATGTTTAGTTTTGAATATAGGTGTAGCCAGTGTCTTTTGACCTAATTTGAGTATAACTATATCTATTTTTTTCAAAAAGGCTATCCTCTAGTCGAGATGGGACCTAAATAGTTGAACGAGAAAGTATAGGATGTGACGAGAAACTATTTGTACAGTGAATGCATAACATTAAATGGAAATAAATGTGATGGTTGGAGCAACTTGTACAGGTCTCATTTTCTTCTCCTATAGATCGATGCCCCAATTATTAATAGAGAGTTGTCTCTTACCATTAATTTGTTGGGACCCCAAGTCTCGTCTTCGATCTCAGCCTTATGTACAAGTGATCATGTAATCTAATTATTTTTCTGACTTGTCCAATCAATTTTATGTTAATCAACGATTAATCATGTAATCTAATTAAGCTACAAATACATCCAGCATCAATGACACCATCAAGAAAGTCAACTTGGATTACAAATACATATTCATAAATATTATTAAGCTACAAATACGCTTATATCTTTCAGATATAACACTTTACGCGTTATAATTCTCATAAATTGTTTTAAAAATTTCTGACTTGTCCAATTAATTTTATGTTAATCAACGATTAATCATGTAATCTAATTATTTTTTTTATTGATATTCAAAAACCCCTCTCTGCTCAATTATCGTCTAGCGTTTGTTAGAACAATGATGATTGTAAGAGAAACATAGCTGCCAGACAAAATGTGATCATGGGTCCTTAGGATTTCCATCTCGAAGACCCAACAATCATCTTTTGGGTGCCAAACTTGAGTGGTCTCCATAAGTTTGAGCAAGTTTGGTAAGTGTGATGTGAAGCTTGTTGTCTAAGGAAGTCCATAGAAACGGTCCTGGTGGGAGTGGAGGACTTGACTTTGAAGAGAATGAGAGCTTGAAATGCTTGATAATGAAGAAGGTGAGAGGTAGGAGAAGAAGAAGGAAAGGAAAGAGAAGACTTGTCATCACTTTTGTTAAAGAAAATAATTGATACATTCAAATAATGTGAAGCTTTGTTTGTGAATGTGCTTCTAAATAGGAAAAATGTAAAGAAGCTTGTTCTTATTGAATTATTGTTTAGTGTAAGTTATTCATTTTTTATTTTTTTTATCGACAAATTGTATCAAGATTTGAACTCGACTATGCTATGATGAGTGTAAGTTATTCATAGTAGAATGAGCTATTATAAATAGAAAAATATTGTATGAAACTTCAATAATTGAGTGGCTTTTTAAAAAGATATGGCACTCACTGCTCACTATCGTGATAATTATTTTAAGATGGTTGTTCATAATTTAGAAATACACTTTAACAATAATTTCTTTAAAAACATATAATATCTCATAGTAGGATCACGCCAATCTGGTTGTACATATTGAGTCACGCTTCACATCTAAAAGCTCAAAATTATTCTTTCAATAAGAGATTTTATATCATCAACACTCCCTCTCACGTGTATTTTACACGTGAGATTTTATTAACTCACTCCCCTCACGTGGGCCGTAGTAGGACGTGTCTTTTCGCACGCATACTTATTTTCCCTCTTACGTGGATCACGATATCGGGCTTACAGGGGAGCGGAGCTACAGGGAGGCGAGGCCCACCAGTACAAGCCCGAATTGGCCCCCTCTGATACCCTGTAAAATTGGGTTGTACATATTCAGTCAGACTCCATAACTAAAATTCCAATCTTATTAGTTGGGTTTGATATTTTTCTTTTTATTATCGACAGTAGGATATAACAAGACGATGATAAGAGCATATATCGGTAGGCCACAAGTATCTCTATAATTGACACACATCTAAGTTCCAATTCTTATATATTATCTACGAAGAAAGTTTATTAATATTATAATTGGACATGTAATGATAAATGATTTGAATGTATAAATACTATCACGAACTTCTGTATATATAAAATTTATTAATATAAGGGAAATTGACACTTTTGTGCACTTAATTATACACAATTTCCACTTTCATACTTTATTTATTATTTTCTTTTTTTCAGTACCATGAATTTTATTTTACTAAAAATACCTAAACTACCTCTGAAATTGAACCAAAATTAAATCTGGTCTAATGGAGAGAACCGGCTCAATTTTTAAAGAGTGTAAAAAGACGAAATTACCCTCAACTATTCATCAAATTTTCAAATGAATGCCACCCTTTCAATTTCTAATTTTTTTATTTTCTCTCTTTGATTTTTTTTTTGTTTCTATCTCCTTTTCTTAATCTCGTCTTTAGTAATTTTAAATTATTTTTTTTCTACAAATTGGGATCAAATTAAATCGTCTAATTCGAACCGTAAATCAACTAAGCAATAAAAATTGAGAATTAACCGGTTCCAACATGTAGAACTGAAGAACCAAACTAGAGAACCGAGTTTGGAACCAAACCGACTCCTCATATAATAGTTACGGTTTCGAGAACCGTGCACACCCCTCTACACATCAACTGAAAACATAGAGCTAAGAAGTAGAATCAAGAACATGACTATGAGTTCTTATTGAAAATGCCTTGTGATGGCCTTGAAGAACAAAAGGCCTTTGACACTAAACTCACACATAGAGCTTAAGAAAAACCATTCAGTCTTTGGCCTTAGGGATGAGAAGCAGAGGTTGTTCCTTCATGACAGTCAGAGCATACTTCTCGGACATGTCAAGGTTATCAGGACCGTTCCCTCCGGGAAGAGACCAATCAAAGGACCTGATCAAGCAGGCAAGAATCAGAGGAACGTGCTTCACGGCCATAGGCATGCCCGGGCAGATCCTCCGGCCCGAGCTGAACGGGAAGTACTCGAAATGGTTCCCTTTGTAATCCAAGTTTTTGTTAAGAAACCGCTCGGGTTTGTACACCAACGGGTCTTCCCAGTACTCGGGGTCCCTCCCGATGGCCCAGAAGTTGACCATGACCTTCGTGTCCTTGGGGATGGTGTGGTTCATGACTTGGCAGGTCTCGATGGCTCGGTGAGGGAGGAGCATTGGCCCGGGAGGGTGCAACCTCAGGGTCTCCTTGACACATGCTTGAAGGTATGTTAGCTGGCTGAGATTTAACTCTTTTATCGGTTCGCCTCTCTGGATTTGACTCTCGAGTTCTTGTTGGAGTTTCTTCATGATTTCTGGGTTCTTGATCAGCTCAGCCATTGTCCACTCGATTGTTGAGCTACTAGTGTCTGATCCAGCCGAGAACAGCTCCTGCAAAAAAAAACAACTGTTAGGTCTACATGTGAGTTCAAAATCCCACATCGAAAGATTACAAGGTATAAGAGGGTTTATATACACATTATACTCAAGACCATCTGGTCTAGTTTTCTGGGTCAAAGTTGGTTTCCAAAGTGTGTGTGGGCTTTCCTCGGGTATTCCTCCTAGATAAGATCCCGATCTCCTCAACAACAATAACTAGAGAGTTGTTAAAAAAACTGAACTGAGAGAAACAGATTGGAAATTAAACCGTAATGAAGACCCAACTAATAAAAAACGAACAAGAACAACCCAGCTTTTACAAAAAGAAGAACAACTCAGATGTCCAAAAAATCGATCCAAGAGAACCGAACTGAAAAAATTGAGCTGGTTAAAAACGACTTAATTTGGTTCTATTACTAACCAAACGAAAATAAACCAGTTTGATTTTGGTTCGTAGGAAGTAAATCAGAAAAAATTGATCGAAAATCAAGAGTCGATTGATTTGGACACTAGCCTATTAAAAATCATCGATCTTCATCAATCAGGCTTGAAAATATTGGGCCAACAAAAATAGGTCCAAAAGTTAAATTTTTTTATTAGGAATTAGTTAAAGCAAAATTGACCGAAATTAATTAAAACTTGAATAAACCGCGTAGAACGATTTGGTTTCGATTTTTGATATGATCGGTTTGGTTTTGAACCGATTCATGAACAACCCTAACAACAACAATATTTTATATAACTAGAGAGTGAGAGTGACAAGTGATCAAACCATGAACATTATATTGATCTGATCATCAGAACATCCAGCATCAATGAGAGCATCGAGAAAGTCTCCTTGGGTTGAATTTTTCTGTACCCTCCTTTCCTTGACAGTCTCTTCCCAAAATGAGCACAACCTCACATAAAGCTCCATTGACCTTTTCCTCAGACCTTGTAAATCCAATCCTCCCAGGATTGGAAAATAGTCTGATATGTTCCAAGCAGTGGCAATCTCAACAAGTTCTTGTGTGATTTTATTGAAATTTGCATGGACACATTCTTGGTCAAACCTCACAATGTCCTTTGACACCAGAATGTTGGTCAACATGCTGAGCACTGTAGCATATGCTAAGTCTCTGATCTTCAGAGCTTGGCCTTCCTTTTCAGAGACAAAGCTTACCATATTCACAACCCTCTTCTCTCTGCCACTTGCTTGAGACTCTATGGATCTTCCTGTGAAGAGCTCTGATTGACAAGTTGTTCTTGTGCTCCTCCAATCTTTGTTGCACTCCACAACAAACCCAATTGATAGATTGTTCATTTCCTTGGATTTTGATGGTGCTACATGCTGAACATACCTGCCAAACAACAAAAATTTAGTATCTATTCTTTGAATTTGCATTTAACTTTTTTTTTTGATATAGGCACCATCCAATTGAATCCAATGTATTTTTGATTTATTCAATTTCAATTCAAATGAGTGAGTTTTCAAGTTTAGCCAACCCGTGGGCAGGCGATTGTGTTTTTCCATAGGATTTCTCGTTACTCATGTCACCATTCTCACTTCTGATGTCTCCAGGTTTTGTCATTGTTAAACAAATGTCCTCTTAAGAGTTTGAAACTGCAGGCAAAAGCTCCGATATGTCCGATTAATCTTGTAATTTAATTAATCTCTGACTAATCTTCAGAAACCCTATTTGTCTGATTGGCGTCTAACGTTATTTTGTAAGAAAAACATACCTGCCGGACAAAATGCGATCGTGGGTCTTGAGGATCTCCATTGCAGCAGTTTTAGAAGACCCAACAATCATCTTTTGGGTTCCAAACTTGATTGTCATGAGTGGTCCATAAGTTTGAGCAAGTTTAGCAAGTGTGATGTGAGGCTTGTTGCCCAAGGAAGTCCATAGAAATGGTCCTGGTGGGAGTGGAGGACTTGACTTTGAAGAGAGTGAGAGCTTGAAATGCTTAAGAATGAAGAAGATGAGAGGTAGGAGAAGAAGAAGGAAAGGAAAGAGAAGACTTGTCATCACTTCTGTTGAAGAAAATAATTGAGCCATTAAAATCATGGACTATAGCTTATTTGGAGTGTGTGAAGCTTTGTTTGTGAATGTGCCTATAAATAGGAAAAATACAAGAAGCTTGGATCATTGAATTATTGTTTGGTGTAACTTATTCATGTGTTTATCTAAGTGTTTAATTTTTTATGACAAGGTCAGAGTTTAAATCTCTCTACCAAATGAAAGCTAATGGGCAGAACATGAGACTGGATATAAGACACTCAAGTGTCAATTCAAACGTGCAACATTTAAATGACACTTCGTTAATTTGTACAAATTTGAACAGTCGGTACAAATTTGAATATGAATAAGAGAGAATTTGTGTAAGAATACAACGAAGAGAGAGTTTTTGCATGAATTATAATAATGATGTTATATATTTTATTTATTTTTATTACATATACTTTCTCTCACTTATCTCACATTTTCAATTTCCCAATTATAATGAAAAGAATTATCCAGTATCATAATTTATTATATTTAATCACCTGAATTTTGTTTTCTTCGATACAAACATGATGAGAATCTTACGAAAAACTCTCAATTATAGTAAACCCCCTACCAAACTCCATGATTAAAATCATGACCTAAGAAAGATAGACCTTTTTGGGCCACAACCCTTTAAAAGGCCATTTTTACGATGCTTAAAGCCCAACAAGATCAAGCATTTTGGGGCTTCAAAATAGCCCATATTTGTTTCATTATTTGAAAATTATACAACCTGCTCGAAATTTTAAATTTACAAATATTAAAAACAGTAACAAAAATAAAATATGTTTTAAATAACATATGATTTAGTTCTTTATGGTTTAACAACAATTTTGATTTGGAAATGCCACGTCCAAACCATAATTTAATGATTCTTCTCAAATGAGAACTAAAATCGAACTATTACATATTTCTCGATATTTTAAATATAATTTAACTCAATTCTTAATTCATGATCGGAACTTTTTTAGTCCAAAATGAGCATCCATATCTATTAGTATAGCTCTTTTATCCTTAATTTGATGTTACTCGTTTTCAGCTTGAATTTAGATATTCATATACTATATTTAAAAACTATATTCGATGATAAATTTAAGAATATATCTAACTCTTATGTTTTGTACTTCAGGTGTTGGCTTGTTGGACTTGAAACTTGAAGATCTGGACTTAGTTTCTCTTTATTGGAGGTGTTGGTGGCTGCTAAAGAAACTTCACGAAAGTTGTTGCTCGTCTTTGATCTTTCTTTTACTTCATGAAACACTGTCTTTTGGATTGTTATGTTTGGACTTTGGTTTTTGGAACATGAAGACAATATTGCCAAGGGTATATTTTTCATCATTAGATGCTATGTTGGTCACTTTCTAATGGGTTTTTTTCACTCATTATGTTAGTTTTTGGATACTCCGGAAATAGGTTTCCTCTTAGTGAAAGTGTTTTTTGAATTATATTATTTTTTATTATGCTTCGGGTCGGGTACGGGTAAAATTGAAAATCCCCGTGGAACCCGCCATGAAAAACCGGCCAAATTCTACTCATTTCGAGTGGTAACCAATTTTTAAAATTCAGACGGTTCTACTTTCAGAGCTTACAAACGATTAACCCGTCCATAAACACCCCTAAATACAGTTGCATACTTTGATGGTAACAACTTAAACGTGTTTCGACTATCCATATTGAGGCACAAAAAGTACAAAGTATTATAACGAAAAGAATTATTCCATCTAATTTATTATATTTTATTAATCACCTGAATTTTGTTTTCTTCTATACAAACATGACGAGAATCTTACGAAAAGCTCTCAATTATAGTAAACCACCTACCAAATCTCCATGATTAAAACCATGACCTAAAAAGAGAGAGATCTTTGTGGGCCACAACCCTTAAAAAGGCCCATTTTTACAATGCTTAAAACCCAACAAGATCGAGCATTTTGGGCTTGAAAAGGGCCAATAGTTGTTTCATTATTCGCTATTTCCATGGTCGTAAATGAACTAAGCATTCAATGAGACACTCGAATTTAATTTATTTACTTATAAATAAGGGGAAATTGGATAGTCATGGGTAAAGTTTATATGTTTTACATAAAAGTACGATTATCTACTTTTTTTGGTATAAAATCTTGGTTACCTTTATTTTTATAGAATACCGTTAGATCTTTATTAGTTTTATTATTATTAATGATAAAATTACTAAAATGCCCCTTTAAATTTTTTAAAATTTTAAAGTGTGACATTTGGCCTCTTCTTTATGTTTTCCCAATCTTTTTCTCCGACCAACTCCTCGCTGAAACCGAAGGGGATAGCGCCAGGATTGATGCCGACAAAGAGACTTCTCCAATCTGTCTAATTAATCTTCTGTTAATTAAGTAGCAATTAATCTTATAATTTAATTAATCCCTTATTGCTCTTCAGAAACCCTATTCACCTGACCGCCGTCTAATGTTATTTTGTCATTGAAACTTTCCTGCTAGACAAAATGCGATCATGCAAGTTTAAACATAGATCAATATAACAAGTTAGTTAAAAAAATTTACACAATTTACTGATGCATTTATCAGAAGCCCAACCCACCTAAAAGCTAAAGCTGATAGGTGGAGGTCCAGATTGCTATATAAGCTGGTGAATATGTTCACATCTTTCAGATGTGGGACTCTAACAACCCCACTCACGTGCAAACCGGTTCGAAATGCACACGTGAAAACAGACGAGCAGGGGGCAGATATAGAGCAGACGCATGATCCATGGGCTTTTAGGCCCGATGACATAGAAATCACGTCCAAGATAGCACCAAGCTCTGATACCATATCAGAAGCCCAACCCACCTAAAAGCTTAAGCTGATAGGTGGAGGCTCAGATTGCTATATAAGCTGGTGAATATTAGAGGATCAACTCAACTAAAAGTTTAAGCTGATAGTTGAAGGATTAATTATAGTTTTATACTATAACACGCGCCTTCACGGACAAGCCCGTTTTTTAGGTTTGGACGTGTACATATTAGAATAGAGGATAGAGAAGCCCATTATTAAAGAGAGTTGAAGAAGCCCATTGAAGAGAGTTGAGGCTTTTTATGAGGATAAGAAGTAAGAGAGAATGAGAAGAAATATAATTGCACGTCCTGAGATTCGAACTCGTGTCCGCGAAATAAAACTACCTCTGATACCATATTAGAGGACCAACTCAATTAGCTTAACCTCATAGTTAAATGACCAATTATAGTTTTATACTCTAACAGAATTAACTGAACTCATCCTTTGAACTTTCCATACATTATCAAATAAAAAATAACTCAGAATAATTTTTCTTACCTATTGATGGAAAAAACACATATAATGATCACTACAGATAGGAGATAGCAAAACACGACAGAGTTGTATAGCATTTAATACATACACGCTAAAACTAAAAGATCGATCCCTACATAAAGATCCAAATATTTAAATTTCAAATTTAATTAGTACTCTAACAGTTAAATTGTTTAGATTATTGAATCACTTATAGTTGATTAAGAGTCATATTAAATAAGTTCGTGTCACCTAAAAGTATCAGGAGATGTGACATAACTACAAATATGTCGCACTAAAGTATACATAATAACATAAACGAGGTTAAAAGTATACGCTGCTCAAATTATAATACGTTGCATAAGATAGATAAGTAGGTGACATAATTAATGAATTATGTCACTTTTAAGGTTACAAGAGACAGTTTACGTAACTTATCTCGCCTACGTTATTTATTTTTCAGACTATGTATTTGAGTACCGTCTCTTAAAATTAGGTAAGGGACATGTAATGTAATTAGTCGCCTAAAAGCATGGAATAGACGACATACCTATAGATATGTCGTGGGTATAAACATGTCATTTATAAATTTGTAAGGGATTTATGTCACCTGATATAAAATATGTGACATCATTAGTATCTGTCGCGTTTATTTTTTTTAAGCCACATATATATTTTGAATATGTCTATTAGTACCATGAACGGTATATATTTAGAGGAAAAGAAGAACAATAATAATTTCTCACCCGTTAAACCATAATTAACGAGTGGAAAAAATCACATACGACTTGAATCGTGAAAGAACTAAAATATGTGACAATATTAATGATAAGATTTGACACGATGTTAGGAGAAAATCTTACGCATATGGAACCCTAATACTCTTGGGTCCATGTATTATTCTAACAAAACCATCACTCCCTAGCTTTTGGAATGAGAAACAGAGGATGTTCCTTCCTGGCAACTAAAGCATGTATCTCGGACATGTCGAGGTTGTCGGGATCATTTCCTTCCGGAAGAGACCAATCAAAGAACCTGATCAAGCAAGCGAGAATCAGGGGAATTTGCCTTAATGCCATAGGTATGCCCGGGCAGATCCTCCTGCCCGAGCTGAACGGCAAGTACTCGAAATGATTCCCTTTGAAATCCAAGTTCGAGTTCAGAAACCTCTCGGGTTTGTACACCAACGGGTCGTCCCAGTACTCGGGGTCTCTGCCGATGGCCCAGAAGTTGACCACGACTTGTGAGTCCTTCGGGATGGTGTAGTTCATGACTTGGCACGTCTCGGTGGCTCGGTGAGGGAGGAGCAACGGCCCGGTAGGGTGCAACCTCATGGTCTCCTTGACGCATGCTTGAAGGTATGTTAGCTGATCGAGCTTCGACTCTTTTATTTCCTCGTCCTTTTGGATATGACTTTCGAGTTCTTGTTGGAGTTTCTTCATGATTTCCGGGTTCTTGATCGCTTCCGCCATTGTCCACTCAATTGTTGAGTTGCTAGTGTTTGATCCTGCAGAGATCAACTCCTGCAGAAACAACTGAAAAGTCAACTCACTGTAAGAAGACCATAAGTTAGGGATGACAAAAGTTTCGAACTCGACAGGGACCTGCTGTCCCCAAATTTTACAAACAGGGGACAGAGATCACTAAACCCATCTCATTGTCATTTTATAACAATTTCTAGGGAACCCGTATCCCTGATCAGACAGTGTAGGAGACGATCAAGGATTACTGAATACGACCCCCGATTGTCATCCTCTAAAGAAACTGAAATCTTTAAACTCGACGGGAACTTGATGTCCCTAATCAGATAAGGGCTGGAGATCACTAAACCAGTCTTGTTGTCATCCTATTAAAATTTATGAACTCGAAGGAAACTTGTGTCCCCGATCAGACACGGTAGGGGACGAGGATCACTACCCCCATCTAAAGAAGCAAAAATCTTCGAACCCAACGAGAACACGATGTCCCGGATCGGAAGGGCAGGGTATGGGGATCTCTAAATCCGCCCTACTGTCATCTTACACAGACACAAAAATTTCTCAAGCTCGACACCCCCAAACAGATGAGATAGGGAATTAGAATCACTAATCCTGCCTACTATCTGCCCCATTGTCATTCAAGAGAGACAAAAACTTTTGATCCTTATGAGAACCCAATATCCCCAATCAGGCAGAATAAAAAACGAGAATCACTAGATTTTCCCTCAAACCCATCCAATAACCAACCTACCATAATCATAGTGTGTTAGAAACCCAACTCGTCTAAAATTTCAAGTTGACAGGTGGAGGCCTAAACTGTTATTTTAGACTCGACAGATTCACATCTTTTAGATGTGTTACTCTAACATAGTGTGAGAGTGATCAATCAAACAAACCATGAACATTATCTTGATCTGATCATCAGAGCACCCATCGTCAATACGGTCATCAATAAAGTCTCGTCCCGTCGACCTTTTCTCCATCCTCCTCCTCTCCTTGATGGTCTCCACCCACACCGAGCACATCCTCCCGTAAACCTCCATCAACCTCCGGCGCCGACCCTGCAAATCCAATCCTCCGAGGATCGGAAAATAATCAGATACATTGCTAGCAGCAGCCACAACACTATACTCTCTCGTCATCCCACCAAACTCTCCATCGGCACATTCTTGGTCAAAACTCACAATGTCCTTTGACATCAAAATGTTGCTCAACATGTTGAGTAGAGTGGCGGACACTATGTTTCTGAGCTTCACAACCTCGCCTTCCTTTTCGGCCACGAACCTCGCCATTTCCGCGGCCTTGTCCTCTCTGATACTTGCTTGAGACTGTATTGATGTTCTTGCGAAGAGCAATGAGTGAGAAGCTTCTCTCATGGCTTTCCAGTTTCTGTTGCACTCCTCCACGAACCCTATCGATAGGTTGTTCAATTCCTTGCCCTTTCCTTGTATAGCCTGTGCAACGTACCTGAAAAACAGCTAAAAGTTGGTACGAGGTTATGATCCTAGAATTGAACCAAACAATAGTTCTTAGTATTAGAGAACCGTATTCGGGACCAATGGAGGAATTTGGGTTGGTTTAACCCACGCCGGATGGTTTTCCGATTAAAATTGAACTGAGCTGTAATGTGACGAGCCTTCACTTTGGCCATGATTTAGGGGTTCAATTATTCACATGGACTTTATTTTCGTACTAAATATACAATTTATTCACTTCAATCTAGTTATAGGGCCGGGCTCGGATTATAATATATAATCTGAACTGAACATCATGAAATAAAAAGCATTCGAGTTTCCACGCATTACTAAGCTATTGAATTTAATTATAGACATATATTCGAAATGGAAAAGGTATACTTTATTAGCAGTGGACACGGTTTTGAACCCGTTAGAACTGACTTGAACGGAACTCCTCGGTTCTCAATATATGAAAACCAAATTCGGAACCAATATGTGAGAAGCGGTTCGTTTTCAAATCCGGTTGGAAACGATTGGGCCTCAATCTTAAATTCATGCTCGATTTATAAACTGAATATGATGAATCTGACCTCGATTTGGAGCCAACAACATTAAATATGCAGCTGTAGAAAAATACTAACGAAAATAGAACATTGAGATTTAATTACTACAACACAATCAATCGAAGTATAAATTTTGCAAAATATGATAACAATAAAAGATAAATAACAATACGTGGGTGCATGGACGAGAGGCGGGCACGTGGCCACGCAAACCAGTTCGGTTCTTATCAGGCAACCGGCGGTTCTGATTTTTGAGAACTAGAAACCAAACTGAAATTAAATGGTTCTCTCAAATTTGAAATCAAAACTGAGCCATCAATCACGGTTCCAAGTTTTTTTTATTCTGGTTTGATTCTTGGTTCAAAATTGGCTCCTGGTTTAAAGTGCCCATCCCTATAGTTATAGAACATTTCGATTCTGTCTTTCTGGCAAGCCATCGGTTTTCACTTATAAAAATCATATTCGAACCACAATTGACCGATTTAAATATATATAACCAAAATTAAATCGTTTTTTTTAGTACGGCTCGATCTAGTTCTCAGTCCAAAATAAATTGTCCGTGAGAGAAACATACCTGCCAGACAAAACACGATCATGGGTCTTGAGGATCTCCATTGCAGCAGTTTTGGAAGACCCAACAATCATAGTTTGGGTTCCAATTTTGAGTGTCATGAGTGGTCCATAAGTTTGAGCAAGTTTGGTAAGTGTGTTGTAAGGCTTGTTGCCAAGAAAGTCCATAGAAATGGTCCTGGTGGGAGTGGAGGACTTGACTTTGAAGAGAGTGAGAGCTTGAAATGCTTGAGGATGAAGAAGATGAGAGGTAGGAGAAGAAGAAGGAAAGGAAAGAGAAAACTTGTCATCACTTCTGTTGAAGAAAATAATTGAGCCATTAAAATCATGGACTATAGCTTCTTTGGAGTGTGTGAAGCTTTGTTTGTGAATGTGCTGATAAATAGAAAAACGTTGTAAGAAACTTCAGTCATTGAGTGGCTTATATGCATATTTTATTTGTCAGGTAAGAGTATTTGCTGTCAAAGGATCGAATCATATATTTGAAGCATTTAAATAATTGGTCCACCGTCCACTCCACATGGTGTACTTTTACATTTTAAATAGGGATAATTTATTATCTATTTTTTAGATGAGATTGAATACCGAAAATACCCTTTTTTTCACTGCACCTTTTTTTTTATCCCTATCTACCCATCCACCCAAAGCCCACCTACACTAAAGCCCAACCCAACCTATACAATATATCTTAAGCCCACCCCCTAAATTACCCCAACCATTAAACCCTCACGACACACAGCCAGGTTCGAACTCTGGGCGAGGCCTGAGAAAGAACAACCTGGACCACAATCGACAGGCTGTTCTCCTGAACCTTTCTTAGTCTTTACAGAATTACACCAGCACAGACTTCACTTCAAACATATATTTCATTCACAAAAGCTGATATGTATGGCTTAGATTTTACATATATCTAATTACACAACTTAGTTTTTGAGGAATTTCTGACATAAATCCAATTACAAAAACAAGATATCCTCAAAAACATGATGTTCGTTGTGCACTCCCTGTATTGAGCATAATGATAGCACTCTGCATCATCACAAGAATGAAATATGTTAGTATATTTAATCTTTTGAGCTGATTAACATAAAACAAGTTCAACCATCGTCGATCCGAGCGTCGAGAAAGTCTCCCTGTCGACTTCTTCTCCATCCTCCTCAGCGTGTTGAGTAGAGTTGCGGACACTACGTCCCTGAGCTTCCATAGACCCGGCCCTATTAGAAGTGGGGCGGTCGGCAATTTCGAGTAACAGAACGGGTAACGGGGCAAATAGGCAGGTATCTAGTCGGGTCAGAGTCGGGGTGACCAGTACCCACCCCGCCCCGATATGTGTTAAAATGATGGTATTATAATTTATACTTGAAATAAAACATTACCAAATTAATTATACCCTAATCAGGTTTCTAAAAAGCAAACTATACCCTAATTAGGAATTCTTAGAGCACTTCTTAATTCGTTCTTTTGTTTCTCTACTGGATTTGACCAACTTGTTGGACTGATTGGATTTGGTTTCATAATGAGAAAACCTCATGCACTAGTGATGGGGTATGAAAAGACCTCTTATCAACGTTCTTGACCCCCTATTTTCAAAAAAAAAGTTCTTGACCCCCATTTTTATCTTTTTTGCCATCGATATTTAATAGTTTTGTAGTTTTTATTGCTTTTTTGTACTCCAAGGTGTTTCAAGTGCAACGTGCATGCGTGGAGAGAATGTTGACGATTTTCACAGGTGGAATGCAAGGAAAAGAAAATCGAAAATTGAAAAAACAAGGTTGTCACGATGGCGTCACGATTGTGACAGTTATCGTGACGGTAATTTACTTAGCTTCTCGAGAGTTGTCACGATCGTCGTCACGATCGTGACAAGACCATATCTTAGTGTGACGACGAAGTGATGGAGCGTGGCGACAACGTGACAAGAAGAAGAAGACAGTGTCACGATTGTTGCAGTAGTCGTGACACCACATTGACAGCGCTTCCAGTTCAACCATTCCGTTGTCATCATGACACGGTTCGTGACAACCTTTTCTCCTGTAATTTAAGAAGGCCTAGACCTAATTTTTTAGTAGGTTAGATTAGATTTTTGGGAGGCTTGGCCTCCTCCAACCCGAAGCACACCTCTCTTAAGGGGTTTTGAGAGCTCTTTCTCTTTTCTTGGAGCATTTTCCTTGGAGATTGATTGGAGCTCTCAAGATCTCATTACCATCCACCTCCAAAATTTGGAACTCAACGTCAAGAATACCAAGATTTGGGAGATTTGATGGAGCTCTTCTCTTCAAGACCTTATGGGTCTTTGGGTTTCGAATTTCTCTAGCTTTTCTCTTTAATTTATTGATAAATTAGGTTATCTATGACTTTATTTGCAATTATTGAATGTTAGTGTAATAACTTATGTTTTTGCATTTGAGATATTATTCATTATCGTTGTGTTCTTGGCAGATGTGGGATTTATTTTCGACATTACTGTGTTCTTGATTTATATTACAAGAGCTTTATTTTGGTTCAAGAGAGTCACCTCGAGAGACGGGTTTTCTTGATACGACAGTATTCTGATGCGCGTGTAGGGAAGAGGAGCCGAAAGGGCGGTGCGCTCGTTAGACGTTTCTTTTTTGGCCCATCAACTAGGATTTGAAGACTTCAAACATGGTTGCAACATTAGTTTTCTTTAAAATCAGAATAGACCCTAAACTGATTTACGACATTGCAATATTTTTTTTTCTTTAAAGCTAGAATAGACTCTAAACTGATTTAGTGCTTACTTTATATTTCACACACTCGTTATCAATTTTATCATAAATAACTATATATTAATTTTTATAATTTAAATATATTTTGCTACACCATGTTTTATTGCATAAATAATTTTTTATTTGTATGTTAAATTAATTGAGTGATGAGTAGATAATGCAAACCAAAATATCGAGGAATGGGATGGTTCAGAGCAGGGCACCTAATTTTGGGGCGGGGTATGAGATTACTAAACCCGCCCCAATGCCATCCCGAGCGTGAAGAGTTCTCTTATTGGGTCACCACAGCCTAAAGCCCAACAAGCTAGTGTAGCCCACAAAATTATGGGATTCATAAGGCCCGTCATTAATTCATCCAACTATCTGATTTTTGTGCATAAATGGAAACTCTTTTGTTTAGTAAAGAAATATGAAATGATTTCATCGATTTGGTTCACAACTAAAATTGTAAGAGTAATTTTGCCCAAAATCAAGAACATAACCAAGATTTTTTTTATTAAAAAAAGACCTTAGAACCATAGATAACATAAACCTTACGCATATATATTACAATAACTAATACATAAACCTTAATGCTCACGAGAGCTTCACACAATTGCATAAACCGCAGGAATGGTCACTTCCTAACTTTGGGAATGAGAATCAGAGCTTGTTCCTTTATAACCGAAAAACCGTACCTCTCGGACATGTCAAGGTTGTCGGGATCACTTCCTGTCGAAAGAGACCAATCAAACAACCGAATCAAGCAAGCAAGAATCAAAGGAACTTGCTTCACGGCCATAGGTATGCCGGGGCAAATTCGCCTCCCCGACCCGAACGGAAAATACTCGTAGTGATTCCCTTTGAAATCGATTTTCGAGTCCATAAACCTCTCTGGCTTGTAAACCAACGGGTCTTCCCAGTACTCGGGGTCTCTCCCGATCGCCCACAGGTTCACCGCCACTTGCGAGTCTTTCGGGATCGTGTAATTCATGACCTGGCAAGTGTCGGTGGCTCGACGAGGGAGGAGCAACGGTGCGGTAGGGTGCAACCTAAGGGTCTCCTTGATACATGCTTGAAGGTATGTTAGCTCACTAAGATTCGACTCTTTTATTTCTTCGCCTTCTTTTATATGAGCGTCGAGCTCTTGTTGAAGTTTCTTCATTATATTCGGGTTTTTTATCAGTTCTGCCATCGTCCACTCAATTGTTGTAGTACTAGTGTCTGAGCCAGCAGTGAACAACTCCTACACAAAAAATTCAAAATTCGACTCAAGTGAAAAAAAAGGAAAATAACACTATTACAATTTTGAAAGAGAATAATAATAATAATAATAATAATATTATGTTGTGAACTTTGCACAAATATTGAGATTGCCCTTTTGATTAAGAATTAAGATTTTTATAAAATAACATTTAACTAAAAGTTAAAGTACAAATTCCATCCGGTTGATCTTGCTTTATAAAGTAATTGGTTTTCAAAAAACCAAAAAGTTAAAATACAAAATTTTATTATATGAATTTTAGTTGGAATATAAAATTAGGAAAAAATTGAAATATCTTTTATTCTCCTTAAAAATATTTCATAATTTTAAAGCAAATTTGTTAGTTTTGTAATAAAAACTCACATATCCCACAAAAATGTAATATTCAGAGCATCCCTTTTCTCATATAGAAAGTACACAACACTCTCTTTTAAAAATATCATGTGTAAAACTGGGTTGTACATATCGGGTCGGGCTCCACAACTAAAAGCTCAAGCTTTTTAGTTGGGTTTGACCATTTCCTTTATATACAATGAGTTGATCTCATATTCTTTCAATGTGAGACTTATATTCTCAACACTCCCCCTCATGTGTATTCTACACGTGGGCCTTTATCAACTCACTCTGGCCATAGTAGGACGTGTTTTTTTGCACGTGGGCTTATTTCCCCCCTTACGTGGACCACAATATCGGGCTTACAGGGGAACGGAGCCATAGGGAGGCAAGGTCCACTAATGATACCATGTAAAACTGGGTTGTACATATCGGGTCGGACTCCACAACTAAAAGCTCAAGCTTTTAGTTGTGTTTGACCCTTTCCTTTATATAGAACTCTCCTCACGTGGGCATTTATCAACTCACTCCCCCTCACGTGGGCCATAGTATGACGTGTCTTTGCACCGGGCTTATTTTCCCCCTTACGTGGACCACAATATCAGGGCTTACAAGGGAGCGTAGCCACAGGGAGGCGAGGCCCACCAGTACAGACCCAAATCGGCCCCCTCTGATACCTTGTAAAACTGGGTTGTACATATCGGGCCGGGCTCCACGACTAATAAGCTTGAGCTTTTAGTTGTGGAGTCCGACCCAATATGTACAACCCAGTTTTACATGGTATCATTGGTGGGCCTCGCCTTCTTTTGGCTCCGCTCCCCTGTAAACCCGATATTATGGTCCACGTAAGGGGGAAAATAAGCTCACGTGCAAAAAGACACGTCCTACTATGGCTCACGTGAGGGGGAGTGAGTTAATAAAGGCACACGTGTAGAATACATGTGAGGGGGAGTGTTGAGAATATAAAGTCTCATATTGAAAGAATATGAAATCAAAGGGTTGTATATAAAGGAAATGGTCAAACTCAACTAACAAGCTTAAACTTTTAGTTGTGGAGCCCGGCCCGATATGTACAACCCAGTTTTACATCACGATATATAACACATTTTAATCATTTTTTAAAAAGAAAGTGATTAGAGTTTGAGAGCGGTCAAACCAGAAATATCATATCGATTTGGTTATCCGGGCATCCTAAATTGATGAGAGTATCGAGAAGATCTTGTTGGATCGACTTTTTCTCCGCTCGTCTTTCCCTGACGATCTCTCCCCAGAACGAGCTCATCCTCCCAATAAGCTCGATCGACTTCTTGCGACGACCTTGTAAATCGAATCCTCCAAGCATTGGAATGTAATCCGATATGTTATTAGCCGTTGTTAATTCAAGAAGCTCCCTCATAGTTCCGTTGACTTTCGAGTCGACGCACTCTTGGTCAAACCTTACCAGCTCTCTTGACACCACAATGTTGCTCAAAATACTAAGTACAGTTGCAAAGACCAAGTCTCTTAGCTTGAGAGCCTTACCTTCCATTTCGACCACAAACCTCACCATCTCCATAGCTTTTTTTTCTCTAACACTTGCTTGAGACTCTATGGATCTTGACGTGAAGAGTTGCGATTGGTACGTTGTCCTTATGGTTCTCCAATCTTTATTGCACTCCGAAGCAAGCGCAATTGTTTGATAGTTTGTTTTATCGGTCTTTGCAGGGGAAGCATGAGGGATGTACCTGGCAAACAGACCGGACCGTCTTGAGAAATAATCGAATCGAACAGAACCGAACTAGCCAGTTCTAGCATTAGGGAACTATAATTGCCTATTCGGGACCAATGGAAGAATTCGGGTAAGTTATAACTCATACAATAATGGGTCTTCATTTTGAGCCTGATTTATAGGCTCAATTAGCCAAATAAACCCTTATTTTTGGACTAATAATGTGATCTATTCACTTTGTAATTGAACATTACAAAATAAAATAACCGAACCGAACTAGCCAGTTCTTAGTACAAAGGAACCATGTGTAGTACAAATGGAAGAATTCGGGTAAGTTTTAATTGACACAATAATCGGGTGGTTATCTAGTCAGAACCAGACCAAACTGTAACGTGATTGACCTTCACTTTAGAACCGATTGATGGACTCAATCAGCCAGTTAGACCTAATTTTCAGACTAATTATACAATTTATTCTCTTTAATCTATTATTCGTAATACACTAAGCTATAGACTATAGTTTCATGCATATATTCAAAATCGAAAGTTATTATAATTAATATTTATAGATTATTTTGGTTCGATTCTTCTCGATTAACCATTAGTTTTGACTTGTAAAAACTATGTTTGACCCATAATAGATCGGTTCACTAAAAATATATAATCAAAACTGAACTATTATTCACGATTCTCTATTTTTTGAGTATGGTTTGGCCTGGTTTTCGATTCGATGCCAGTTCTTAGTCCAAAATGAACACCTCTAAATCATGTGTGTCAGGAAAACATACCTGCCGGACAAAATGCGATCGTGGGTCTTGAGGATTTCCATTGCAGCAGTTTTTGAAGACCCAACAATCATATTATGGGTTCCAATCTTGATCCTCATGAGTGGCCCATAAGTTTGAGCAAGCTTGGCAAGTGTGATGTGATGATGTTTGTTTCCCAAGAAAGTCCATAGAAACGGTCCTGGTGGGAGTGGAGGACTTGGCTTTGAAGAGAATGAGAGCTTCAAGTGCTTGAGAATGAAGAAGATGAGAGGTAGGAGGAGAAGAAGGAATGGAAAGAGAAGACTTGTCACTTCTATTGAGGAAAATAATTGAGCCATTAAGTTCATGGAATTGAGTATATTTTTGAAATATGAATATGTATATAAATAGGGGCAAATGTAAGATTACTTGTGTTTGAGTCTTTGTTAATAGTTACGTATGCAATTTTTGTATTAAGGCATGTTATTGGAACTTACATGTTGTTAGAGTGTAACATTATAAATGGTTTTTCAACTTTCAGCTTAAACTTTTAGTTGAGTTGATCCTTTAGTATGATATCAGAGCTTGTAATACTTTGCGAACACGAGTTCAAATTTCAGAAAGTGCAAATTATATTTCTTTTCTTCTCTCTTATCTCTTATTTTCATAAAAGTCTCAACTCTCTTCATTGGCTTCTCTCAAACTTCTCTTTAAACCTTTAGTTGAGTTGGTCCTCTAATAGTTGTAATTATATGTTTACTCCATGAATTAAATAAATATGAGTCCTAAGGGGACACCGCAACGGCTTGAGTCTCACACTATTAATGGAAAAGTTTGGTTTACGAACTCCGTTGTGAACTGAGTGGAGAAGATTTAAATGGTAGATTTAGGATATGATGTCATTCAAAAAAAAATAATTTGAAGTTCGATAAAATAAATAAATATGAATTTAACAAAATGTTGGCATATATACATAAATCATCTTCGTTTGTTAAATGTTAATGTTGATTAGTACTAGATATATATATATATATATATATAGTTGAATGAGAGATCGCACCGACACGACGACCAGAGACTATTTTTACAGTAAGTGTTTGCATAATAATGTGGATAAGGAATTAATTTTTTGTGGTTGGTGCAACTTGTAGAAGTCTGATTTTCTTATCCTATAGATTGCCCTAATTAAGGGGAATTGTGTGTGACACACACACACACTCAACATTTATGTTTTTGGGACCCTCAAGTCTACAAAATTTGACAATTTGGTCCTTCTTGGAAATAATAAATCTTCATGTTTAATTTTCTATTGAGACTCGTAGCATTCAAGAAAAGGTCAATAAAAAATGTTAGTCGTTTTGTAAGGCTTTTGGTACCATAATTTCTTGCGGAAACGAGGAAAAAATCGTGCATGAACTTATTCATCGTCACATAAATAAATAAAAGTCAAATATGATTTAGAATATTTTAAAGCGGACTGTTCATAATTTCTCATTAGAGAGGGGTCGAATTATTTATCCTAAATTATTTCCAATTATAAAAGTTTTTTTCCTAAATACTTCAAACTTTATTTTGTTGCATTT